>FIZR01028707.1:0-19522 GCA_900060175.1 Ferrisia virgata
GTTTTTATTTTTTGGATTTGGAGCGTCTAAAGTTTTTAAACAATGTAGAATGGATGTAAGTTCTGCCGAATAAATTGATGAGTATTTATGGATCATGAAATGTTCCTTTTTTCGATTTATAGAGAAAGCATAACCAACGTAGTTGTCAATTTTGGATCCGTCTGTGAAGCATTGGGAATATCCAGGATAACCATCTAATATTTCAAAATACTGTCTTCTGATGATGAAAAAGGGCTATTCCTCCCATATCTCCCCACCAAATTGCGCTAGGAAGTTGAAATGTGGTATGTACATTTAGTTAGGGCTCTAGATGTGCCTTGGTGGAGGGGAGGGAGGGGAATTCGACTTTTTAGCTCTATTATGGCCCCCCTCACAGCCCCATAAAAGCGATTTTTTGATAGGTTTTTCTCATTTTTTTTCAGTCTATTTTTCGCCAAACTCCCCTCCAAATTGAGCTAGGAAGTTGAAATTAGGTACGTGCATTAAGTAAGGGCCCTAGATGTGCCATTTTGGGTTCTCCATTTTTCAGCCCCATTGAACCCTTCCTACCAGCAATCCTTTTTTTCAATTCTCGTAATATGTTACGAAAATCAGGCTGAAAAAGCATCGCTGGGCGATGCTTTTTTTTTTGAGTATAGTTGTTATTCTTATCTACGTGTGCATAGTTGTATACTTGGGTGAAACAAACTCAAAAAATAGAAAACGACCCAAAACCACTTTTTTCGGGCTGTGAGGCGGTGAAAGGGAGCTGAAAAGTCTAGACCCCCAAAAGAAATATCTAGGACCCCTAATTTCAAGTTGCTAGCTCAGTTTTGAGGGGAGTTATGTGATGAAGAAACTCAAAAAATGAGAAAACTCGATCAAAAAACTACTTCTTTAGGGCTATGAGGGGGTGAAATCAGACTGAAATGTTGTAACCCCTCCCCTCCAAGCATATCTAAGGCCCTAACTGAATGTCAAGTGTTTCGAATTAACCGATTCTACTGTAACTACTGAATGAAGAGTGTACCCCTGGCCATTAAAAAATTTTTTAAACGGGGAGGTCATGATAGCGTTTTCAAAAGTTACGAAGGGAAAACTGAAAAAATTGAAAAATTTTTAGCACATTTTTTGGTATTTATATCGTTATATTTTACGAACCATTTCACTCGCACCCCCAATTTTTATATCACATATACTAGTGAGTATGCATTGCATTTTGGCGCAAACCGCGAATTTTCATCGTCATTCGTTTTTTTTTCAAGGAATTTTCAAAATGAAGCACAGATTTAGGTTAAAATGAGATATTGAAAATTGCACGTCTCAGCCCCTACGATTTTTTGGATAGGCAAACTATTCTCCGGGTACATCTTATGCAGTGACCTATCTCTGGTACACCCGGTACATAGCAAATTTCAACTTCCTAGCTCAATTTGATGGAGAGAAGGGGCGGGGGAGGAGGAACAGCTCTTTTTCAGGGTCAAAAAGGGGGGAAATCTCCATATCTCCCCACCTAATTATCCCAGGAAGTTGATTTTTGGATATTCTGTACAAAATTTGATTCTCTATCGATTAGCTTAAAAAGGGGACAATTTTTGTGTTTTTGACCGCTCAGAACCCCCTCCCCCAAATTGAGGCATAACTGAATTTTGACTTGAGTTCATTCTCACTCGTATTTATCTAATCCACCGCCTGGCTGAGTTAATTAACCAAATTTGAGCAATTTTGGCTGGTATCGAGCGAAGTAAATAATTTTAATGCTTGGAAAAAAAATGAAAAAAATAATGGATATAAAAATAGATATCTGGCATGTTTAAAGATCGTCTTAATGGTCTTATAGGACCACCGAACAAAGTTTGTTGATATTCCCCCCCTCCCCCTTGTTTCATTCACCGTCTGTCGATAGAATGTAATAGCCTGGTTTTCATTGACAATACGACCTAAAAAATTAGGCGAAAAAAACGTAAAAAATTAACGAACTTCGATATTCAGTAAAAAATATCGATACCTAGGAATATGGAAAGGAAAAATTTCGATATACGATATTTGTTCGATATTTTGGGAAAATATCAATATCCTGATGTATCGTATCTGTATCGCCATCTCTAATTTAATCCATCGTCAAATTGAGCCGATTGACCGAACGAATTGGAGCAATTTTGGTCAATATCGAGCAGAGTAAATGATTGTAATGTTAGGGGGGGGAATGAGTAAATAAAATAAATATAAATATCTGTTCCGGACTTGGTGCGGTTTATACGGTCAAAATTTGACAAAAAATGAAAGTGATATTCAAAATTCAACTTTCATCCGATAGTACAGTGTGAGGTGTCTAGGTGGGTGTTATTTCACCCGCTCGATACGTATTCGCAATTGGTTTTTTCATTGAACTATTTTTTCTTCTTGAAGTTTTACAAAATTATAATTAATCATACAAAATAAGAAAATTGCTGAGCAATTAAAATGAAAACCGCCGACCGAATGAAAAATCCGATTACAAATTCGGGTTCAGCAGGTCAAATTACCCCCTCCCCCCCGCTATCTAGACACATTACACGACATTGTAGAGTTAATTTGTAATTTTCAATCTTTCGTTGAATTTTTTGAAAAAAATTCCATTGATATTCGCGAAAATTAGAAAAATTGAAAATCGTAAATGTACCCATTCATATCGTGTTAAGTATCCTGTGATCAAGGTAATTTGACCTGCTAAACACGAATTTAAAGTCGGATTTTTTATTTTTCAGGTAGTTTTCGTTTTAAATGGTCAGCGCAGTTTTTTCAACTTTTTAATAAAATAGTAATTTTTAGAATTTTAAGCAGAAAAAACGGACCCCATCAAAAAAAAAAAAAAAACCAATGGCAGACTCTTATTCATCGAGTCAATTACCCCTACCTAGACATCTCACACGATGGTAAATTTTGAATTTCGAATACTTACTTTCGTTTTTCGTCAAATTTCGACCGTATAAAGCGCACCATGTCCGGAACAGATCGAATTAGAAGGCGTGAAAAATTTGGGTGGAAAGTTTCCGCACCAGGAGTGCTCTTTTAGGCCCCCCTTTTGACAGAAATTCAAGTTTTGAATGTATTTTAATTTTCGACGTTGAAAATAAATTTTTCAACTTTTTTGAATTCATACAAAAACCAGTTTCGGAGGAACGCATTCCAGAAATAAATCAAAACCAATACTACTGTGTAAAATGGCATACTTTGACCGATTCCAAAGATGTATTAGAAGTCAATATTCGGACTGTAGAAGGATCCGCTATAATATCTTGAAAATCAATAATTTTATACATCAATTTTTCTCGTCAACATCATCCTCAGATGTAATTTTCATCAAATTTTAAGAAAATCGTATTAATAAAATGATACACGCGAAATATTCAAGGACAGATAAAACTCAAGAATTAAAAAGGAAATTGACAAAGATGGCCCACAGTGAAAAATCTCACCATTAAAATTCACTCCTCGATTCAGTAAACATCCGTAAATGTACTATCGAAATGATTCTTTGTAAAAAAAATGATACAAACGAGGAAAACATCGAACAGATTTTTTTTTTTTACATCATTGATCAAAACCTAGGCTAATCCTTCTTCTTAGTAGCACAGCCTATTGATGCAATCATACGCGAAACGACCCAACCATTAAGAAAATAATCATGTCTTATGCAAGCCTCATCTAACACAACTTAGTTTCATCACCCTTTTACCTCTCCAGTCAATGTCCAAAATTTTATTTTTAATAGTCTTCGAACATATACGTTTACACAGCCTTCTAACATCTGCGTTATAATAAAAATTTAATCTCAGACAATGACGTCTTCATTGAAATAATCATTCAGACATCGCTGCGCCAACAACACATCAGTAATATCCTCATCAATGTTTTTGTAGTAGAAAAAAAAAAAAAAATTCTTTAACACATATCGAGCAAACATTCCAACAAGCTCTAACATCATACACAAGTAATCAAAGTATTTAAATTTGTAATAATACGTATGAGCTTGCACCACTCAAGCCAATTCCAAAACACTGTGCAGCAGATTAATTTGATAAAGAAAGAAAGAAAAATAAGCATCCCTAAGCCCGAATATACGTTTTACTATGAAACCTTTAACCGTGTCACAATTTTAATAAAAAAAGATCGTCATAATCCACGCTACGGCTACGAACGAGGTATTTTTAAGAACGTAGCTCGCAGCAGTCATTAAATATACAACATGGCTCTTTTTTATCATTCATCGCTCATCGGTGATACTTTACGATTATTGTACTCGAAATTGCAAGTATATTTAGTAAGAAATAATGGTGCTTATTTTTAATATTAATTTCGTAATTTACTCGCGACATATTCTACTACACATCGTAAGCGTATTTATAAAGATCTCCGAGAGAGCATTGTCGTCGTCTTCGTCGTCGTCTACGTATATATATTTTTTTTTTATATCTTTAATAATAATTCTTAGAAAATAACACAAAATATACGTATTTATTAACGTATATTATTATAAATATACGAGGGAGAATTTATCAACGCTACTTGTCAACGCCATGTAATCACACAAGTATAGATAATTAGTACATTACACATGTTCCAACAGAGAGAGAGAGCATGGCCAGTGTAAAACAACGAACGAGAGTCAAAAAACAGAAAATTTCAGCAACAAAGTATACAGCGTACAGCATTTCCGCAAATACGGAAAACCTTTAATTATACATTACGTTAAATTAGACATCGTTATAATGGCGGTTGATGCGGACAAATCCTCGTGAGTATTTTTTTTTTTTTGTTTTAATCGATCTAACCAGCGAGATAAAATACTCGAGACGTCGAGTTGCGGAGTTGGTAGCAGGCTACAACCGCGGTCCGGCCGGTTGCCATTTATAATTAACAAACCAATTAAACTATACGATACGATCTGGCCGAATCATTGCTCGAGTTGTTTGCCTTTTTTGGCATATACGATATAGGGCTACAGCATCTACAGTAGAGACCTACCATATACATCTACTGCATAGATTCGCTCTCTCGGTGAAGAAAAAAAATTTCACACAAGGCGCGTTAAAAATTTGCCATTAGCGTAGATATATATATATATATATGTATAGCCAGCTTCATTACACTTTCTCTTAATCGAAAAAGTAATTTAGTATCGTACGTAGGTATTAGCTTTTGGCTGCAATGATGACGACGACCACGACGCGACGTAATAAAGCTATTAACTATTAATATCTCGTTAAGTTTATAAAAAATGTAATAAGATCATATTCGGCGACTTAAATGCTGGTTAAGGAAAGAAGAAGAAAAAAAAAAAAGGTGGCGTGCTTTGCATTACTAGGAACGGCGATCGCGGCAGGTAGAAGAGGAAGAGGTGATGGTGGCGGCGGTCGTTGATAATGTTGTCAAGGTATATGTTTATGTTCCAGCTCACGATACCCGAGGCATTCTTCAGACAAGTCCCTCCGTGCCTGATTAAAGAGCATGACTCGGCGATCCATTAATTATAAAGCCTTATTTCAGTTTGGAAAACCAAGGATATACACGTCGAATGAGCCGCGGCTAGGCCAAGCCAGGCCAGGCCAGGCCAGCCGTCGTAGTATACAAAAAAACAGTGTTAACCAACATGGGAATGTTTGGATATACTACTTTAAAAACAAACAGGAAATAAAAGCGACGCGTTCTTCTTCTTCAAAATTATCTTTTACACGTGATTTTTTTTTTTTTTTTCATCACATTATTGTCCAGCCTGGATACGATGCTATATATAAAGGTATAGGATAAGGTAGCTAAAGCTATCGTAGCCTACACTATATACCTTAATCTACGTATCTTATTTATACTCTGTAATATAACGTACACAGATACCTTAGATATATATCTAAGATGAAAATTAAACGGGCTGCTGCGAGTACCTCTACCTACTTACAACATACACACTGTATACATATCATAATGGTTATTACCGTTGAGGTACGAGTTTTACTATATTTCCAGATTGGTCGTCGTCGTCGTTGAAGAAAATATTACATCGAAAATATGACCGTAATTAATACCGAACGCATTCAAAATGGCGATTACATTGCCACCATGTAATCGTAAACGTAATTTTAATTGAAAATCAGCTCTCGAACTGGCTGCTCAGATGATAAATCTGCTCATTTAAACAACCTTTTTCACAGGTCAACGTTGATTAGAGAGGTAGCCTCTTTTTCTTCGATGCTTTTTTAGCCTGATTTTCTACGTCATATTGTCAATGAAAACAAGAAGACTATTATAGTCTATCGACCAACGTGAGTTGAGGGGGAGGGGAGGGGATGTAGGGGAGATCCCAACAAATCAGTTTTCAGGTCCTAGAAGACCATTAAGACAATTTTTGATCATGTCAGATATCAGATAGAAGTAAAGGGCTAAAAATTTGGGTGGAAAATTTCCTCACCAGGGGTAACTTTTCAGGCCCATTTGACAGAAATCCAAGTTTTGAATCCATTTCGATATTCGGTGTTGGAAATAAATTTTTCCAACATTTTTGGATTTTTACAAAAACCGGTTTCAGAGGTGCACAATACGAAATTGGTCAAAACCAATACTGCTACATAAAATGGCAAACGTTTTTCGACCAAAAACTGGAGTAAATAGAATTTTTTTAGTAATGGAAAAAATATTTTTACGATAACTCCTCAATAGCGAAATATTGTAGATAATCGTAGCATTTTCGTATAATCATTTTGTTTCACAAAAAAAATTTATTTTTTTTTTGAGAAAAAAGTGAAAAAACACAAGTTACATTTCTTAAAACTCCTTTGAAAAAACAGGAAATGATGAAAATTGCCCTACAGTGAAAATTTTAGGTATATACATGTGTACTTGAAAATTCTATTTAAAATTTTTTTTATTTCTTGAAATTTTTAAAAATTTTGAACTTTGAGTAAGTTTTGTCAAATGAAAAAAATGTCATTTTAAAAGGTCATTTCGCAACTACATTGTGACCTCTCCGTTTGCAAATTTTCAAAAAAAAAAAAAAAAACTTCTCTGAAGATAATAAGCCAGAGAAAGGATAAAAATTTTAAATGAGGGAAAAAATTAAGCCAGGCGAGGGGCGGGAGCTAAAATTAAAAAATTTTTCAAGTAGTTGATTTAGTTTGATAAGTAGTGTCAAAAAAATGAAAGAATGAAATTTTAGTACTTTTTCGTGATTGGCCGGAAAATCTAGATCGAGGTTGGGCAGTTTTTAAAGGAGGCGTGGCTGTCTCGGTCTCCTCGCTACTTGCGTCCGGCATCCCTATGTCTGAAATATTTCTTTTCATTAGAACGAATTTTTATTTGGCTTCATAATTACCTGAATAGTTCAAATCATGTCGTAGGTGCACTTTATTTGGGAACTTCAGTGATGAAATTTCAAATGACATTTTACAAATAGAATGGAACAGCAGTAAGAAGGGTACAGGAAACATTAAAAATTGAATTTTTTCCCATCATTTGTTAGGAAAAATCATAAGAATTGGAATATACAGTGTGTCTCTTTCAGAGGCCAGCTCTTTCAACTAAGAACTACGCAACACATATCTAGTCTATATATGAATGTTTGCCTTACCTCCGGTTGGTAGGAGCGCGGATATATCCATTTGAACAGTTTTTTATTCGGCAAATCTGTGTAGCTCTATTAAGCGTTTTCCACTCGAAAACCGTAACAGATGGAAAGTTCAAGCTGGACTCATTAAAAAGAAAATTTTATGCAGCATTTTTTGATGTGGAAATTTTCTGTCTTACTTTGTTGAGTGCGTGCTCAGAAGACAAAGTGTTGAAAAATCGTGTCCAAAAAATTCTAATTTTACTATTTTTGACAAAATTCTCAAAAATTTCTCCTCATTGTTATTATTTGTTAGTAGGGATGTAAAAATCTTCTCTTTTTAATGGCAATGATCCCATATTTCTGCGTTTAATAGCTCTAAAGATATTGTTCTTTGAACCGAAAAAAAATATTGTGTATCCAATTTAGGCCTAGAGAGTTTCAGTTTCGACTTTCAGAAAGAGAATTTATGTGGAATTTTTTGATGTGACTGGTTGATTTTTTTGACCTTTGAAAAATCAATTACCGAGGTGTTTTATTCCTCGTCTTTAAACTGAAAGAGGAACGGGGTAATGATTAAGAGCTCGAGACATAGATAGTCTTGAAAATGTTCTTTAGTTTCTAAAACTTTGGATTTTTGGTATACATCTCTTCTGAAAGTTCACATGCTTAGAGAAGCTGACGGTTAAATTCATTACTTACTCTACTTAAAAGAGATGAATTAGTTACCAGGGGCCTTAAGAGATCTATCAAACACCCTTGTACCTATTTTTGTACAAGTGTTCTTATTTAAAAGCACATAAAAATAATCAAACTGTCCAGAAAAGGTATACATCCTGCCCTCTTGTCGTTCCAAATTTTGTCAGTTTGTGTCATGTGACGCGTCATTTTCTAGTCAGTACTCATTAGATCCGCCTTTAAAAAATTTCATCCAATCAGAATAATGATTGCTCGCCTACTTTAATAGGCGTTGTAATTAATATGTCATTTTTAAATCAGAAAAGTCATTAATATCTATGGTACAAAAGTAGTATACATTTGGCAAATTTTTGAATTTCAGGTGACACTTGAATGGCATATTACTGACAAACTTCTGATGCATATTTGCTGACATAATCATGACAAAAATATGTTATACATTTGACATTTTGTTGGCACATTAACGATATTTAAATGACACATTTCTGATACTTGTAACATTATATTCTATTGGCACAAATATGGCATGGAGTTGAAGTTTCATCTGACACGTTTGCGACACATGAATGACATATTTTTGACGCACATTGTGTAGCACTAATATGGCACAAATGTGTCATATGATGGGTGTTTTGATTAGTTATTATGGTACAAATGTGACTTGAAAATGACGTGATGTTAGAACGTTGAAGCACTTTTTTGATGCAATTTTTGCATGATTTTGACTTCGTTTTCGCAGTCCCTATTGCCACTATGAGGGTAAACTGTGGACATAATGATGAAATGCTTCTCACTTGATTATGCCACTTATGTGACTTCGTAGTGGCAAATGGCATGCTTCTGACAAAATTGTAAAATTGATTTGACACAGCTGAGTTAAGTTTTTGACTCAGTTTTGGCAGTACACTATTGTCATATTAATGACATCTCACATGCTTTTGACTCGATTATGACACATATGTGACTTAGTAGCGACACTCTTATGACAACATTATGAAACCATTCTGACACAATTTTGGCAGGTTTTTGACACTACTTTGGCACATTTCTGACACAATTGTGACATATTTTTGACACAAATCCAGAATATTTTGATCTGGATTCTGATGCATCGAAGTAATGGTATATCAACACTGAGTCAAAACAGTGCTAAAATGGTGTCAAAAATCGGCCACAATTGTGTCAGAATGATGTCATAATATTGTCAGAAGTGTGTCACTACTAACTCAAATATATGTTATGGTAAAGTCAAAAGCACATTAGATGTCATTAATATGACAATAGTGTACTGTCAAAACTGAGTCGAAAACCTATACCTCAACTGTGTCAAATCAATTTTACACTTTAGTCAGAAGCATGCCACATATGTGTCACAATCAAGTCAGAAACATTTCATTATTATGTCAGCAGTGTACCATCATTGTTTCAATACCTCGTCAATTAAATGTCACATCATTGTCAGGAACAAAAAATTAATTAGTTAGTACCCTTTAGGCCTTCTTATACTAACTATCTTGATAGAAGAGTTGGGTACCATCACTAGCCAAAAAAATTGAAAAAATTTCGTAAGTTGATATAAATAAAAAAACAATTAATTAAGACCTCAGTACAATGGAAAATGAAATATGTCAGAAACATGTCATTTTTGCGACAAAAGATGTTATTTTTGCGTCAGAAGTATGCCGTTATCATGTCATAAATGTGCCATTATCGCGTCAAAAACATGTCACTGATGTGTCAAATACATGTCATTAATACGTCACGCAGTAACGCCATTGCCATGTCATAACAGTCATTTTGGAGTCATCCTGTTGCTACGATTGCACCATTTCAGTGTCACTGTCATGAGTTTGGCAAATATTTAGCGATTTCTGATTGGCTGGAGTATTTCCAAAAGTGTGCGATTTTTGCTGTCAAAAGTCTCACATTAGGATTATGTCATGTGACACTACCATTTGCACGACAGGCTCTTAGGTTCTACTCATATTCTGGCCCATCGTCCAGACGAATAAAATGTGAGAACTGACCAGATGCTGCGTACTATCAATTAAATTTTTTATCGTGTACGTAAAGGTATAGCTTATAGGTATTTTGGAACAAAAAAAAAAAAAAAAAAAGAGGGTCGAAAAATTATCTTGTTTAGTGTTGTGTATAAACATCATCGGAAGATCGAAATGAAACGTTATACCATTTTACGGCTTTATTAAGAGGTCTAAACATTGAGACATTTTTTCTCACACGATTTAAATTCTTTGTCCTTCAATTCGCATGGTTATAATCGTTTGAAGCGGCGTAGGTGTACCAAAGTGAGTAATTTGGTTCGATTCGGTTAGTTGTTATGGTAGCTTAATCTGTATACGGAAAATTTATCTAATTGAGACATCCTGCGAACTGTATAGCAGTAACACGGCAGACGAAGATGTTCTACTACTCTGTTATGGTATACCAACGACTACAGCAACAACAACAACAACAGCTATATAGAACAGTTGTTGTCGATATAGGTACTTTTATATACCTACGTAAAGATACTAAAAGATATACAACAGTAAAACGAAAAAAAAAAAGATGACTCTCATATCACGAAGTAATTTTTCTCCAAGATTACTAACAGAATGGTAAAATGTAGTTATATCATTTTTTGTTTTCGACTTACCTATAATTAGAGTTGTTTGATGATTATAGGTTGAATTTCACCGTATTCACAATCTTGCTGCCACAAATAACTCAATTCCTCGTTCATTTCTATATACTTACTTGTAGTATAGTAACACCGATGCGATGAGATGCGATTGCGTTATTCGAAACTGTATCTATTATTACCAAATAATCGAGCCGTGTTAGAAAATTCGCTTGTACTATTCGATATGGAAAAAGGGTAGGTATAGGTACGACGTAGCAATCTTTCGACTCTCGAGAGCTCTCTATACAGCATGAGCAATTAAAAAAAAAAAAAAAAAAAAAAAAAAACGAAAAACAAGTCTTATTTCATATGTATATAGATACGATGAGTACCTATACTTTGTAAAAAGAATGACTCTTGTTTTAGGATCTCAACTGCGATTATATAATTTCCCAAATTAAGGATACCTATCTACTACTAAACCTATATCGCTAATATACTTCGAATAGTATTTTCTTCTCATACACGCTGCACCGGCTGCCAAAATAAGATATGCTGGTTGAGATATCATTTATTTAATTCAGCTCTCGCGGTATCTATCTGTTGAAATTTATTGTTGCTTAAAGGACCATTGAATACATATAGGATAGGTAGTGGAATCTACTCGCGTTAGGGAGGTTACATTTTGAATGACAAGAATCGTCCTGGGTTATTTATTCTTATCGTTAACGAGAACACGCCAACTCCTACTGTTTTGAATCGGAATCACAGAGTTGGGTTTCATCTTAACTGTGTGAGCCGAACAGCCTGCTGTTTCTACCTTCTCTTATTCTGTAAATTTTATACGTATTATTGACAGTTAGCATCATTTTCAAGGGGGCATCCAATGGTTCGTAAAATTATTCCTATATATATATGCGTCTGTGTGTAGTATGATACGATTATATATTTTTGTACGTAGATGTAAGTAGATGATAATGTCGTGGGTTGTACTCGTGCGTGTCTTTGTCCACTGTACGTATACAGTTCACCTGATGTGCTGCATACGAATTATGTAGGTATAGAATTCGTCGGCTAGATCATTTCGAGTTTTTTTTTTCATTTGGACGATCGCCGTATGATGTAAATTCTTGATTGGATTCAGTAATTTGTGTATGTTGGAACTGATTGGAGAAGTATTCTAAATGACGAGTACCTTATACCTCGCTGATAACGTAACGTGAAGTAATGAAGTCGTTATCCAGAATTTCACTTTTTTCATCTTCAATTCTTTAACTTCTTTGTAATCATTTTAATGACTTCATTAGTTCGATGATGGTTTTAAGTTGCGCTATAATGGCGATATAATAATGTTTCTAAATCGTTGAAAATTTGCTTCTTGCTTTAATAGCTTGAAATCGTACGATTGTACTTGAGCAACGTGTCACCCTTCAAAGGTGTGGAAAAGTAGAGTCGAGTGTGGAAATCTGCGATCAACTTTCTTCGACGTAAAAATTCATTGAAAATTGATGAAGTCAATTATTAAGATTCTGTTGTTCAAAAATGCTTCGCGTGTTAAATTTGCAATTTCTCGTATACTGAATATTCGTCTTATTTGACCAAAAATTGTTTAAAATATTTGTTGGGGGGGGGGGGGGGGCTTGAGTTCCTTGAAATTGTGAATCAGCTCTCCGCAATGTTTTTCTGAAAATTTAATAATTGATAATTTGTACGACTAAAAATAAAGAAATGTAATGTTCGAAAATCAAAAATGACATTAAATGCACATCTTCGAATCTTTTACGTTTGACATTTCACAAAATCTTTCCCCTCGCTTCAGAGACGAGCGCCCTCCAGAACATTACAACTGAGCCCTTCCCATATAACCAGTGGCGTAACCATGTCTGAATTTTGCATGCCTTGGGGAGGGGGGGGGCTTGCTGAAAATTTTTCTAGAAAATAAAATAAATACCACAAGTGACACGAGTGCAAAAATATTGTAAAATTTTGGGAATAAGGGGTCAGAAAGTCAATGTTAAGAAGCTTTTTAGCGTTTTTTTTTTTTCGTGTAAAAATTCAGACCAAATCGATCTGCAGAAGGAGTTGAATACCCGCTTGCTCGCATCGGTATTTATGCCATTGCCCCTGATATGTTCCTCTGTACAAGAATGGTGAACATTTGTTGATTTTTATCATTCGTTTAAAACGGTCAATAGTTCTTTACAATAAATGTTGAGGAAACTTATGGGAATCTCAAATTCGAGTAACAATACGTCAATTTAAAAGGTAACAAAGAACGTCTCATAAGGAGGGGCGCTGTACTTTGTTTATGTGGTGAGGTGAAATATAGGGACAGAATCTAGGGTTGATTGTCAGTGCTCAAGTAACTGCTAACTGACTCCAAACTGACGTGGTAAACATTTTAACTCTCAAAGTTCAAATTCACTCTTCTCAAATATCAAAATTTGCAAAAAAAATGCGAACAAGTTTTTTTTTCAATTTTTATTGAAAATGGCTATTTTTACCCGAACTAAACAACAATAATGAATTTTTATTTCTATCGCCTATTTCAGAGGGATTAGAATTATATACGTAATTTCTTGTGTTTTTAAAAATTTTTTTGATTCGATCTTGAAAAAGTTTCGATTGAAATTGGTCAAATACTGTTATTTTAACTCATTTAAATCACGTCCAGCAATTTTTCTGCTCCTATGTTTTTTCCAATAGTTTTTAATAAGCTTCATTCTTCAAGGCACACGTCGTTTTCCCTTGATTTATTGAAATTGAAAAAAGGCTTATGATGACTTTTAACGTATTAGGAGCATTATACTACAATTTCTTTGAATTGAAATTTTTTTCTGAATCCAATTTTTTTCAAATTATTTTGAAATATTTCAAAAAGTGTGAAAAATATAATTTTTCTAGTTTCCCTCCAAATTGGGAAAAGAGATAAAAAATTATCATCTTTGATTATTTTGGATAAAAATAACACTATTAAACGTATTTTTTATAGATTTTGTCGATTTTTTAGCATCATTTTCTATGTCAGGGGGGGGGGGGGTATTGAAAAAATACAGTTTGGAAAACTGAAAAATTATTAGCTTTGCTCGACAGTGACAAAAGTTGATAAAATTTGAGAAATAGGCATCCACTGGTGAGCCATTTGATATTCAAGTGTGGGATGACCTCCGGTCGAAATTTAGTTATGCCCAAATTTGGGAAAGGGAGTGTTGAGGGTCTAAAATTGCAAAAATTGTTCCTTTTTGAGCCAATCAATAGACAATCCGAAGTTGTGTATCAAGTCCAAAAATCAGCCTCCTTGGTCAATTAGGAAGAGAGGAATGAGGATTTCCCCCTTTTTTCAACCTTTAAAAAAGTTTGTTCCCCCTCTTTTTCCCCTCCAAATTGAGGTAGGGAGTTAAAATTTGGTATTTCAACTTGGTAAGGGCTGTAGATGTGCCTTTTCGGGGCGTCGACTTTTCAGGCTCATTGCAGCCCCTCACAATCTCAAAAAAGTTGTTTTTTATCGGTTTTTCTCATTTTCTGATTTTATTCCTCGCATATCCCTCCCCCTCCGTAAATTGGGCTAAAAAGAGTTGAAATTTGGTATGTAGATTTAATATAGGTCGTAGAAGTGCTTTTTGGCGGTGTCGAATTTTTAGCCCCATTGACACACCCCTCCCCCCTCCTACCCATACCACTGATTAGGAAAAAATCGTCGTAAGGCGGTACTGGCGATGCTTTTTTTGTTTTAGATTTGCGCTTTCGTTGGAAAGAGTAAATTTGAACTTTAGGTCTAAAATCTTTACCGCGTTTATTTGAGGCCCTTTGTGCAACTATTTCGCCCTGGCCGCAGTCGATATTTCCGAATTTGCAAAAAACGATGCTCCCTAGTGTAGAATTTGAGAAAGGGATGTAGGTGTTAATAATTGAAAATTGAAAAATAATCAGAAATCAAAGTCAACAAATTATTAATAGAACTTAAAAACAGGATTCAATGCTTTTCTGGCCATAAAAAAGAGGTTTTTAAATTTACCTGAATGCTAAGATTTCAATTTTTGGTAAAATATACATATAGAATGTGAACTTTTTGATTTTTTAAGAAATTTCAGTCCTCTCCAAATGATCTGATGGTTAAAGACCCGAGCTAATTAACCTAAGGTGCTAAAAAGGGGACGGGGCTGGAAGGTAATCAGGTTAAATATTTTGAATTTAAAAAATTTACGTTTGGGCTGATAGAAATTAGAAACAAACCAGTGTGAAGTTACTTGAGCTGGAATGAAAACCAATTTTATTGAAAAAAATTCTCGATGTTCATAATATTTTCTAAATGAAGATATTCATCAATTTGACTACGTTATGCTATTTTTGAAAACGTTGTACTCGAGTTTCATACCTTGAAAATTTTAGAACAGCCGACGGTAATTTTTCGAATGTTAAATTCGACATTTATTTATTATTAGTAGGTATAATTTTTGGAGATTATGTAATTTCTATCAGATCCTACCTACGTTTGAAGAATTACCTTCGTTTTGGATAAAACGGATAATTCAAGATGAAGGCGACGACATGATCCGACATTTTAACAAGAACAAATTATTAAATATTCATCACTTTTTTTATTATACGCAGACCATGTATCACGCAGGTATTATTTAAAAAAATAAGGGGAAAGAGTTAACCACCAGACGTTGACGGTTTCTGTATAACCGAAGCTAATAAGCAGGAAATTAAAAATAATCCGATAAGACGACATACCAATTTAAGGACCAATGATCACTCAACAAAAGGATATCTCTATAGATGGATTCACACTTTTGTCGGACACCCGTAACCGAGATGACTTTTAAGGATGCTATAATAAATATTTCAAAAGAATATTCAACTCGCCTCTGTACTCTTTTGTAAAAATAAACGTCAACCTATCCCCACGAGGACCGCTTACGCCATGGCTATGGGCAAGTGGCGTGCTAAAATAGCATTCACAATCGATTCCATGGACATCTCAGTGTTGGATTCTTTGGAAACCAATTATTTACGATCTTTAACGCGTTGTCACATTCTTAAGAATTCCTTCCCCCCTCCTTTTTTTTTTCGCAATATATGGTCTCGGTGTATTTATCGAACATGCTTTTATATCGATACGTTCGATAGTACCTGTTTAAAAGAAGATGTTGGCGTTCGCCCCAAAAAGTGAAAGCTATTAAGGGTGTTTCAAGGTATATTGTGTAAGCAGGCCGGTGTACCCAAGTTGCTGCAAATTACCTACTCATCTTAACGTAAAAAATCCTTTCTCGCATCTTTAAAGAAAATGAATAAACTTGGTATGGTTTTAAAAAGGCTTTCACACCTTCCGCAGGTATATAATAATGCTGTATAATATATTGGAAGAAGAAGAAAAAAAAATCAGATAATCCTTCTAAACTTGCGGTATCGATTACTAAAAACCGAAAAATTCACTCAGGTGTATTTGATGATAATCACACAGAAGGAAAAAAAATAAAATAAAATAGGGAAGCGTATTATTTTAATCGACAACGACGACGGTTGGATACCTACTTACATCGATGACACGAAAAAAGATCATTTTTTATTTTTTATAACAGCACGAACGAAAAATCCTTCTTGGCTTATTCATTTATTCCAAAGGTCTATACAAAGGAAATACCTATCTAGGTATAAATGTATACGTGTAGGTGGGAATGTATGAGTGTATGAGTTGTACGAGACGACTAATATGATCACGGGTAAAAGTACCTGTAAAATAGATTTTGTAATATTATACTAAACTTTATTTTGACAGAAGCAAAGCACAGTTACACTTTGAAAAAAAAAAAAAAAAAAAGGTAATAAGATACATATTGAAAGGGTATAAGAAAGGTATTCAGCACTATGGTGCTTGTAAACTTAAGTTTTATATTTAAAATAAACCAGTTGATCGATACCAGTTGGTACTAGTTTAAATCTTGCCTATGGTTTTTTTTTTTTTTTTTGAAAAATTTTCAACCTTTTTTTATTGTGTTCTTTTTTTATCGGGGAATTTATAAACGTGGGTTTATATTCGGTCAATCAGAAATGAAACGCTTAGAAATGTTCAACTTACTTAGATCAAATGAAGTGGAAATTGATTGGAATCGTTTTTATTGGAAGAAACCGTAAGACTGATTTTCATGTTCTTTCAAGTATCCATAATTTAAGACCTATTAAAATCGTATTTTTAAAAACCGGTAGCTTTGATGAAAAAATTTTTTCCGTCTGGTGATTTACTAAAAATTTAGATCGGTTTAACTTTTCTCTCGTTCTTTTGCTACCTCTCCGTAACTCCATCTCTGTTTTTATTCTTCCCTGATAAGTTTGCAGGTGATGTTGGGTACCTATTTATGTGCTGTAGTTGATATCATTTTTGCATATGGTCTTTTTCTTTCAGAATTTATTGGATTTTTTTTCTTTTGACGAGTAATTAATTGATCGTTGGACTCAGAAAAAGAACAAATAACTCGATTTTTTCCTCTAAACTTTATCTTTGACATAACTCTAAGCTTTGATGAATCACTCATTGCCAATTTTAGGATGTTGTTGAATGGAAAGTTAGGCTCGAGCCGCAACACTTTTGAATCTTCAACTGTACAGAGAATGACTTTTGAATTTGTAGTTTTATAATTGTATTTAGTTGACTTTTTTAAATAGTTTTTCTCTCCTCCACCTGAATAAAGTATGATTATGTTGTATCTTTGAACATTTTTCGTCTCGCAATATTTTTTGAAAAATAATTGAATGAATTAATTTTGATATCAACGTTTTGAAGCTCTTGTGTTTACAAAATTGATAAAAAATGAAATAGCGTTAAAGGAGAAAAACGTGCCTTAAAGTTACTATTAGCCCCTGCCGTCTCATATTCTTAACCTAGGCTTAAGCCAGTATACTGATATAGGCCTAGCTTAAAAAAAGAATTTCCAAAAATCTCAAATCCGAACTTGTAATTGCCGAAATTGATTTTTCAAATTTGAAAAAAATTTCCATCAAGAGGATCAAATAATTTTGAAAAATGTACTTCGATATCTAAAATCTTGACTATAACCTTTTTCCCATATGGTGTACTCTTGGTAGACAAATTTTTAAGTGAAATTTTGACTGAACGCTTTTGAGTGTATTTTTGGCTTCTTGCTTTTTACTCTACTAATCGAAGTAAAAATTTTAAAAATTCCACAATAATAAAAAATTGGAAACAAGCGCTTGCAACAGGTCTTCTTGCATCTCGCTTATCGGTAAGTTATGCGTGACTCGCGAATTCATAAAATAACAATTTTTACTCCTTTTTCAAAAATTTCAATTTTTTCATAAATATTCAAAAAATCAAAAAATACACACTCATGCATTTGGTTGTGTCCTTCTATAATTTTTGGTTGTTTCTGTAGTTTCTTGTCTCCATTATTTAGTTGCTCTTGTGACTTGGCCATTTCTGTCATTTTTAGTCATTTCTAGTATTTGATTGTTTCCATAACCTTCGGTATTTCAGGAGATACTACTGCAGTTTCCAAATATCCAAAATTTTTTCTCCTTAGAATTTTTCGTAATAAAAATCCCCGATTTTTCCAAAATCAACATTTTTGCGTTTGTCTTATTTTAATGCCAACCTCCTCACTTTGATTGTTTTTCCCATTTTTGGTCGTTTCTATACTTTGATGGCTACATAAATTTGGTCATTTTAATATATTTTGGTTGTTTTACCAATTTTTGGTCATTTCTGACATTTGATAGTTCCTTAAATTCGGTTGTTTCTGATATTTGGCTGTTTCCAAAATTTGACACCTAAAATTTAGTCATTTTATTATATTTTAGTTGCTTTAGCAATTTTTGATCATTTAATATTTAGTAGTTCCTATAATTTGGTCGCTTCTATTACTTTTGATTGTTTCTATAATTTTGATCGTTTCTGATATTTGGCTGTTTCTGTAATGTGATAGTTCTCAAAATTTAGTGATTTTAATATATTGTGGTTGTTTCCCCAATTTTTCGTTGATTCTGATAATTGGTAGTTCCTATAGTTTGGCCGTTTCTATAATTTAGTGTTTTCTGAAACTTGGTGGCTCCCAAAATTTAATTCTTTTAATATATTTGAAGAGATGCTAATAAAATTTGCCAAATATCTAAATTTTTTTTCTGCATAGGATTTTTGTAGTGGAAAACACCGATTTTCTCAAAATTAACAATTTGGCATTAGTCTCATTTTGATGCTAACCTCCTAACTTTGGTTGTTTCTATAATTTTTGATCATTTCTGATATTTGTTTGTTCCTAAAATTTGATAGTTCCCAAAATTTCATTAGGTATATTAATATATTTTGGTTGTTTTACTAATTTTTGGTCATTTCTGACGTTTGATAGTTCCTGAAATTTGGTTTTTTCTGATATTTGATAGTTTCCAAAATGTAGCGACAACAAAAATTTGGTTACTTGAAGGGTCGGCCTTGCTTACGCATAGGTTGTTACTTCTTCTCGAACAATGCTTCCCTGGCAAAGGTCGCGAAGGGCCGGCCCCCATACAGGAGCAAATCCGGTAGAGGACACGACCACTCCCCGGCAAGTTGCAAGTCGGCCCTCAGGGTGTTCCGGGCTTTCTTCCTGGTTTCATCGGGGCAGCCGAATATAATATGCGGACTGTCCTCG
>FIZR01028708.1:0-10493 GCA_900060175.1 Ferrisia virgata
GGAGGGATGAGATGGTGCAATTTCTGGCGAATGAAAATTTTGAGAGGGAAGCGATCAACCGATCTGAATGGCAGAGAGTGAAGGAGGCCTTTGCCCAACAAAAGGGCCCTATATATTAATGTAGAGTTAATTTAGAACTATTTTGTTTTAAAATACTGTATTAAGGCTTAATAATAAAACTGTCGTAAGCGTAATATTTAACGAAAATTCGGCCGACAAAGAAACCCAAAGTGATGCTTTTTTTTTTATAATTCATTTTGTCTGACGTGCCAAAAATGGTTTTAGCAAACTTGTTGGGTAATTAATGAAATATTTGATAGAATTTTTTCTCGGAATTGAAAAGTTTTATCCACCTGGCTTACGTGTGTATGTGTGGCGCATACTTAATTCAATTAAGCACTAAAAAAATTCCATCGTCAATCGCGCTGACCACTATTAATACACCCTATTAAACGAACTGCACTGTCTCGTATGTATAATTTTTATGCAATTTTAGCAATTCTTTAGTTCGCGAAGCTTTTAATCGTTAAATTATGAAAATATGACCTGAATTTTCTACACCAAGTATAATGTTTCGTTTCCGTGACTGCAGGGTGTATATTTGCGTTGATAGGATGACGTTAACGAGAATTAAGAATAAGCTGGAGTGAACGGTTGACAAATTGCGAAATATATACGCGTACGAAAAAAAAATGGTTTGGACAAATAAATAATTATATTTTTTTATAACAATGTTTTGGCGGTTGAGAAAAGGTCGAAACGTAATAAGTAAAATATTCGTCTCATGTATTGTTACATGTATAATCCTTTTCTCTGTCAATTTCTTACTGTAATTCGATTATCGTCGCAGATATCCATTTACTCTGATCGATATGTTTTGATTAAAATAAATATCAAAACGCAGACCAATTAAATTAACGAGTAATGCGCGATATATTGAGGGAGAGAAAAAATAAATAAATAAATAAAAAAACAGCTGAAAACCTGAACTCGTTGGTGAAAATAATAGAACAACACGTCAGTTCTGGCAACGAAACCGTAAACTTATCTCTTCTCCGTCTCATTTGCCTGTATCTTCTTCATTTATGTATGTATTTCGTTGTCGAAAAAAGCCAACAGTTTTGACGAAACAATATAATAATAAGTACCTAGACCTACGTAGCTAATACCTATGTAAGTAAAAAAAGGTGTTTAAAAGATAACTCGCCGAAATGGTGCGGTAAACACGTTTGTATTCAGTTCCCGTTGATAGCACCTACTCGTAAAAAAGAAAGGCGTGTCGAAGAACGATTACGTAAATAAATGTACTCGTAATACGCAGTTTGCAATTTTTGTTTTTTTCATTTTTCATTTCTTGAAAATAATTGTGAAATAAAAATCTCGCGGTATTACTTGTTTAACGTCGTCGTCGTCATCGTCGTTGGTTTAATTCGCAAAATGATAAACTTGACGCGAAATTTTCTGTTTATCAGAACATGGAATCGCGTATTTCCAGGTATTGCCTATCGTCAATTTAACCACGTACCGGATACGCGTCCTTTTAATTTAAAAAATAAATAAATAAAATAAATAAAATAAATATGTACCTGTTGGAATATTACAAGTTTTACACGATACGATTTTGATGTGACGCTAAAGGATGTTGGTGGCGATGATGATGATGATGCGTTGAACCGAAAAAAAGGTGAAGCTGAAGATATCTCTGTAGTCTGTACGTAGTTACCTACGTAATAAAATAGTATATTATGACGTTGTTATTTTAGGCTCGATGTATATCGAGCAGATAGCGGTAGATTTTTTACACATTTCAACCAATTACAGTTGAAATTAGAGCACTGAAAATCGAATGACTAACCAGATGATGTCAGTCTACCTGTCAGGCAAAAGACTTGCAGATGACATATGCGATGTATGTACATATCTACTTGTGTGCCTACGATTACCAATAATATACCTACACGCAGATAATATTTATTGTAATATAAATAAACACGATGATTTAAAATATACGACAAAAGCTTTAATTATTTTGGGAAATACCCCACGCGCGTGTTGAAAAAACTTTTGCCATACTCTCGATGGAGAATTGTACCGTACTTAAAATTAATATTGTTTGCTCAGTGGAAAATGTCATTCGTATACCTACAAGAAAGATGGAGAAGGATTGCAGGGCGGAGTAAACCTACAGAATTAATGTAATCACCTCGTGTTTTCGATGCCGAATATTTTATACCATCAGACTCTCTGTTTATTCACGTTTTCTTTTTTTTCCCCCCACCATTAATTCCCCATCCCTTTATGAAATTTTTAATTAAGCTACAAAAATTCTAATGACCATAGGCTACAGCTACTACTTAACCGTAGTGATTTGCCTTTAGGTCTCAAAATGAACATACTTTAGATAATTTTTAGTCACTTCACGATTTTCTCTCTCGTCACTGACAGGTGGAGCCTTGTAAAATATACTTTAAAAGGGGAGATTTTTACTTTTTTTTTCTTTGCGAGTTTTCGACAGATTTCTTCCAAATTTTGGGATGAAAGTGAAGGTACCGAGGAAAAGTGTTGTGGAATTTTTACAAATTTTTCAAACTCTAAATACGACCTTGAGATGAACTTTTTGAAAAGTTTATGAAACTTGTTGGACCCCTCCCCCCCTCCCCCTTTTTTTTGAGCTGGAAACTTGAAAAATTTTTCTCGTGTTATCGGGAGTGATTTTCTAATTTTTTTTGTAGTGGTAGCCTCTTCTGTAGCGTTCAAAAACCATCTTATTTGGTCATAAAGTGACGTAATTTTTTGATATTGTGGAGGGGGGGGGTAAAGCATCAAAAACCATCTTATTTGATCATAAATTGACGTAATTTTTTGATATTGCGGATGGGAGGGGAGGGGGGCAAAGCTTCAAAAAACTTGGAAAAATTTTGGTAGATGACAAAATACTTGTAATGACGAGAGAAAACTTTTTTGAGTTGCCAGCTAAAAAAAGAGCTTTGCAAGATTTCCCAAAGTTTTCAAAGTCATATTTAGAGCTCGAAAAATCTGAAAAAATTCCACAACACTTCCCTTTGAATACCTCCACTTTTATATTAAGTTAAAAAAAAAAACGAAAACTCGAGAAGAACAAAATTTTACGTAAAAACGTACCCTTGAGTATATTTTTTATAGCTCCCTCTGAAGCATGAAAAATTGCAAAAACGCTCGAAAATTATCATTTATTAATGTCTAAAAAGTACCTTAAAAAAATTTTAATTTTGAGCCTAAAGTGCAAATCGCTATACTTGACTTTCTACAGCCCTTCATTTCAGAATAATTCAATTTCTGGTTTATGTTTTTATCAAAGTGAAAATTTGATCCGGTATGTCTCGTGGTTCTTTTTATTGAAACAAAATTTGGTGGAAATAGGTTTATTCTTTTTTTTCTCTCAATTTTTCCATTATGACCTTTACGTTTACCTCTCGTAGCCAAATTTTCAAATTCTACCACGTTCAATTATCTACCTACACGTATCGACTACGTTAGGAATAAATGCAAATAAATTAGCAATATTAATAAGTAAATAGCGGATACTTAATTTTACCTATCTACTTGCTTGGTGCCTATCTGTATGAAGAACACTCGAAGTTGATTATGTATTCACATTATTTGTTTATTATTCGCATTTCAGAATTCCATACGGCATAATTTATCATTGCATAATCGTTTTATGCGCGTACAAAACGAAGGCACCGGAAAGTCGTCGTGGTGGATGCTGAATCCGGACGCCAAACCGGGCAAATCGACACGTCGAAGAGCTACCTCGATGGAAACGTCCAAGTTCGAAAAACGCCGTGGACGCGTCAAGAAGAAGGTGGACGCTTTACGTAATGGTCTCGCTGAAACTAACGTTAGTCCAAGTTCTTCGATATCTGAAACTGTTGATCTCTTCCCCGACTCACCATTGCTTGGTTTTCAAGCTAGGTAAGTTCACCAGTTACAGTCTACTCTTATCTTGCGTCAATTTTCAGCGTTGTTGCGTTGTTATCAAAATCTGACACCTACGTACGTGTTTATCACTTTCAACATATATATCACCTCCCCCCCTCCCCACTCGGCCTGACCATCTCGGTAATTATCGAATAAAAAATTTGAACTAAGATTGAGGGGGAAAATCTACAAAAATATGGTATGAATGAAAGACCTCGAGCATCATCCTAAAACTACCCCAATAAAGATCTTTAACTCAATTGCAAAAAAAAACCTGAGATATTTCTATTCAGCAACCTAAGATAAAAATAAGAGAAGTACTAGGTGCAGAATGCTCCTAGCATCATTTGTTTTTATGTTCCTGGTTTGTTTCTTGTTTCTTGCCTGGACACCACACAATCAAGTTTCTGAAAAAGTTCAACACATTTACTGATTTTTCTGCTCTAGAATATTGCTGAGGTAAGAGTGCGCCCGCCTTAACCCCTCCTTTCGGTTCTCAAAAACATGAAAACATGGCTTCCGTGACAGTAGGGCCTCTGCAAAATATTGAAAACCAAATTAGCAAAAATAAAAATTGGCTGTACTTCCAAAACGACGATCTTTTTGATTGGCAGGTGAGCTTATATTTCGCATTCAGACCTGTAACTCGAAAACTGTATTACTTAACAAAAAAATTATGCAACAAAAATGCTGTTCATAAATTTTAGAACATTTTTGATGCTTTGTTGTCCGCGAAAAACAATCGCATGGGCGAGATAATTACGCACGACTACAATTTTACGTAGTTACTTATATTTACTGGTATTGTCTAGTTCGCGGCGTATGAATGAGAAAAACATGCCCCCCCCCATCAAATAAATTTAACATTGTCCATATGTAAGGGCATGTCGTTGGAAGCATTTTGAGTGTTGTTCGCAAAAATTATTAAAGGTAGTTGAACTTTCAAAATGGTGGTCATTTTTGATTGACAGGTACCTTGAAATTTCATATTTTGACGTGTAACTTAAAAACCATGAAATACGAAATAAAATTTATCGAAGAAGAAATGTTTTTAATTTTACAGAGAGCATTTTTTGCCTTATAATTTTTTTTTGTAAGAATCGTAGTTTTCGAGTTAGGCGTTTAAATGTTAAACAGTTCAACTGCCATTTTAAATGCTCGATTAACTTTCATTTTAGATAACATACCTTACATTATTTACTGAAATACCTTCATTTATTGGAAGGAAAAAAAACACCAAGTTTATGAGATGTGGAAGGGAAGGGGGGGACTCTTACTCCAGAAATATATTTTCAAAAGAGTTCGTATTGATGAGTATGATATTCTATGTCATATTGTCAATGAAGACCAAATAGAGGGGAGGGTATCAACGATATCTGTTTTGGGGTCCTAGAAGACCGTTGAGACCATTTTTGGCTATGTTAAATATTTATTTTGTTCATTTTTTTATACCGAAACCAAAAATTATTTGCTCAGCTCGATACCGACCAAAATTGGTAACATTTGTGCAATAGGCTTAAATTGGCCACGAATTTGATATTTTTGAGTGCGGATGATCTCGAGTCGAAATTCAATTATGCCTTAATTTGGGGTAGGGGTTGCTGAGGAGCCAAAATCACGAAAAATATTTCTCTTTGAACCGATCGATAGACAATCCAAATTTAAGTAACATACCCAAAAATCAGCCTCTTAGGTCGATTAGGAGGGGAGATATGAGGGTTTTTCTACTTTTGATCTTGAAACTAGGCTGTTCCACCTCTACCTCCCTCTCCCCCCCCCCTTCAATTGAGGCAGAGGATTGAAATTTGGTATGCGGATTTAGTGGAGGCCGAGGAGGTTCGGCTTTTTAGCCCCGTTGTATCCCCTGTCACAGCTCCGAAAATGTAGTCCTTTGGTGAATTTTTCCATATTTCTCCTGCAAATTTTGGTAGAGTATTGAAAATCGGTATATAGATCCAGTAAGGGTCTTAGATGTACATTCTCGGAGATCTCAGCTATTCACTTTAATATCTACATTAATACCTTGCACTGTTCGAGAAAAAAAAACATCACAAAACACTCCTTTTTTTAATTTCACGAATGGACGATTCGCATAATAATTTCCATCGCTTTACGAAAATCCGACTCAAAAAGCAACGCAATGCGATGCTTTTTATAGACTGATTTTCTATGTCGTATTGTCAATGAAAACCAGGCTATTACGGTCATATCAACAAAATTCGTTTTGGGGTCGTAGAAGACCATTACGAGCATTTTTGCTCGTGTCAGATATTTGTTTTCATCGCTCCCTCCCCGAAACTAAAAATGATTTGCTCATCTCGATACCGACCAAAATCGATCAAATTTGGGAAATAGGCTTCGATTGACGACGGATTTGATATTCTGGAGTAAGGATGACCTCGTATCAAAATTCAGTTATGGTCAAATTCGGGGAGGGGGTGATGAGGGGCTAAAATTACGAAAACTATTCCTTTTTGAGCCAATCGATAGACAGTGCAAAGTTGTATAACGTATCTAAAAATCAGCCTCCTAGGTCAATTAGGAGGGAAGATTTGAGAGTTTTACCATTTTTGATCTTGAAAAAGAGCCGTTCCTTCTCTATGTCGACTCCAAATTGAGCTAAGAAGTTGAAATTTGGTATGTATATTTAGTTGCCTTTTGGGGTGTTTCGGTATTTCAGGTTCCATGCACCCCCTCACAACTCCAAAAATGTAGTTTTTTAGTCGGGGGTTTTCGTATTTTTTCTATTTTTACCTCGCATTACTATCCCCCCTCGTCCCCTCCAAATTGTGCTAGGAAGTTGAAATTTCGTTGGTAGATTTAGTAAGGTTACTAGGTGTGTCTCTCCGAGGTCTCGACTTTTTAGCTTCGTTGAACACCCTCACTACCCTTACTACAACTGATTAGGAGAAAAGCATCGCTATTTTTAATCAATTTATAGCACTCCCCTCCCTCTCGCCTAATCAGCGTATTCTGCAGAAGACGTCGTAGAAGTGCGACGTCAAAAATATTCTCTTCGGAAATAAAATATGTGCTTAGCGCGCGTGTAGTTCGCACAGTTCGCCAATTAATTATCATCATTAAAGGGCTAAATATAAGTCCCTTATAATTCGAGTATTCGTTAATCCTACGTCATAATACCCGATAATCGAACATGATTACGTAATTGTAGGCAACCCAACGTACATACGTAGCTTACTACGTAGACGTACACTAGACGGCAAATATTACGCCTAATTTCGATCGCATGGTGCACCGTATTTTTTTTGTAAAAATGCATTATGCAATATTGCACTATGCTTACGTATTGTACTACAACTTAATAGGTAGGTAATTCGTATACCTATAATGTACTTAGATATGCATCAAGTACCCGGACAAGTTCAGAGCGATGCGATATACGCGTATGTAGATACGATTAAAGAAGAGACATCGAGAAACAACAACAACAACAACAACAATAATAATAATAATAATAATAATGCAATATTACCAAACGTTTGTGTATGATTGCGCGCTAATAGTCTTATCACTTGGATAACGTCCATATAAATACCTACTTACTTACTTACTTATACATTTAGCTTAAGCCCGTCCGTCGTCGTCGGTCATATCTCGTTATAAATTTTTACAACACGTAGAAAATATATACTACGTCGTATTTAACGCGTCGCGCCCCCGCCCTACCGTGCGTCGCATCGCATCGTCCTAACGATACTTGGCTATTTCATTCTGCGCGAGTAAGTAGGTAGCTAGGTAGATAGGTAATAGGTATATTATATGTATGTACCTGTGTGTGTGTGTGTGTGTGTGTGTATATTTACCTTTACTATATACGGCGTAAAAGTACGAGTATACGTACGTGTAATAGCGAGCTGAAAAAGAACCAACTACGACGTCATAAAAGCACACCACCGCCATGCCAAGTTGTAAAAACTTTTCAATAAGGAAAACTGTCGCCGTCCCTCTCATCTCTCTCTCTCTCTCCCTCTCTCTCTCTGTCTCTCTGTCCTTCACCGCTTTCAATGGCGTCGCGTCGAGTCGTGCCGCCAAATTTTCTCGACTCTGTGGGATGCGCGCGACGCGACGCGACGTTTCGGTGCATGGTAAATCGAGGCGAGAGAAAAAAATTGCGACTCGGTTTAACGCGAAAAAATTCTCCTTCTCGTCGAAGTCGGTATATTTTTATTGACTGTGTGTGCCATCGAAGGTTTGTCGGAGCTTTTTTCGAAATTTCCACCCTCGTTCTCTTGTTTCAATTTCGCTACGATAATTTCAACGTGTTAATATGTATATTGTATTCGTAGGTCTAGGTTGTAGGTAGCTGGCCAGGTACATACTACGTACATATTACGTACGTAGCGTACATGGTAACATTACATAGGCATATATTATCTACGTACGTTATGTGTGTGTGTGTGTAAATAAATACGTATGTACTTGCATACGAATACATTTAGCTACGTCAATATACAAGCACACACATACGTAGAAAGTCGTGACCTTAGTTAACGCGAACGTATGTATGTAATTGTACGTACATACATATTTATTGTGTGTATGTATGTACGTATATGAAATTCGGCGTTCGCGGAGAGCCGGACGTCCCTCGCGCCCCGTTAAGGCTACGTCGTCGTCATCGTCCACGACCACGACCACTACCACAGCGACGAAGGTAAACATCAACAAATTTGATGAATGAACTTGGCCTTGATTAGTGAAAAAACGTGTTTTCTGCGCGAATTTTCCCGGTAAAAAAAAAAAAATTATAAGTATAGCGAAATAAACGCGCTAGCGTATGCGTAGTAAGTATTTTGCTCGACGCTCGAACGTTTTGGCGCGGAAAAATATTTTTGCCAGCGTCGTCACCATCGAATTCTTCGCTTTGGTATCGTGCGAAATATATATCTACAGTATACTTACACTTACACGTACGATAAAATTTGTACGAGTATGTAAATACGTACTACGTATTGCGTACCAACCAACGTTACGTTTGCTCTATAACGTAATATCAGTGGTGGGCTCGAATCCGATACCGCATGAAAACCGGACCAGTGAAAATGGCCCGGGGAGGGGCGGAGTGGGAGTAAGTTATTCGCCTGAGAGGATAATTTATCGCTTATATATATTCAGGTTAAAAGTTACAGAAGGGACAGCAACTATATAAGAATTTTTTTTTTTTAAATATGGTATAAGTTCCCTCTTGTTGGTACTAATTTTTAGTGATTTGCATCAAAAATGAAAAAAAAAAATATGCATAACATCCCAGATCAATTCGACGAAGAGAAACGTATGCAACGGAGTCTGAAAACGGGTAAAAATCACCTAAAAAATACTTCATTATTGAGGTGGTGAGGCGGTGAAATTGCGTTAAAAAATTTAAACCCTCAAAAGACACGTGTATGATCCTTGCTGAATTTGTATGCCAAATTTCAACCTCCTAGCTCAATTTGGGATGGAGATAAGCGAGAGTAAACTAGAAGCCCAATAAAAACCCCCTTATGTAACTATTATTTTTGAGCAAGTGTAAGGGTGCAGCGGAGTTGAAAGCTGAAGTCTCCAAAATGCGCGTTTATGTAGAATGTTTACTAAAACCAGTTGTCAAATTCTAACACCCTTACTCAATTTGGACGAGAAATATAGGATGGGACAATCTCGAAAAATGGGTAATCCCAACCTAATCTAACTAAAAAACCAACGTTTTGGAGCTGTGAAGGAATGCGCTGACGCTGAAAAGCCAACCCTCCCCCTCTCCCCTCCCCTCACACCTTAAAAATAACGATTTAGGCACATACTGAATTTACATCTCAACTTTCAACTTTCCTAGCTCAATTGCGTTGCGTCGCGTTGCTTTTTGGGCCTGATTTTCATTAAATGGAATAAATACGCGAATTATTTCATTCATCGAATGAGCAAAAGCTGCGCTATGCGATGGTTTTTTTTTTGATCAGTGAGAAAGATACAGAGATACAGGTAGATACTTAACTGGATACCCGAAACTCATCAAAAATGCACCTACGACTCCTACGTATCAAATTTCAAAACATTATCTCAATTTAGATGAAGAGATGTGAGAGAGACAAATTCAAAAAATAAACAATTGTCCAAAAAAATTTTTTTTTGAGCGATAAGAGGATCTAGTGAGGCTGAAAAGTCGAAACCACCAAACAGCGCATCTAGGACCCCTACTGAATCTATATACCAAACTTTACCTCTCTAGCTCGATTCGGAGTAGAGGACAAACTTGAAAAATAAAACAATCACTCAAAAACTACTTTTTTAAAGCTGTGAGGGGAAGCACGGAGACTGAAAAATCTAAACCCTCAAAAGACGTATCTGTGACCCTCCCTCCCTCCTTTTCCAAATTTCAACTCTCTGGCTTGATTTCGTTTTGCGGGAGATATGGAAAAGACGAACTCAAGAAATAGTAGAGGAAAAATTTACCAAAAAACTGCTATGGGGGGGGGGGGGTACAATGAGGCTGAAAAGTCGAAACTCCGGGAATGCACCTAACTCAATTCCAAAATAAT
>FIZR01028709.1:0-25833 GCA_900060175.1 Ferrisia virgata
CAGCACCTTCTCTCCTTTGCAACCCAGATAAAAAACTTTTTACAATATTAGGTACTTACATTGCGAAAATTTCTTCAAAGACTAATAGAATAATTCGTTTTTAGATTTTAATACTTCTTCATGGGCTAATGAACCTCAACGTTCGAACCCAACAACAACAAAAAAAAATATTATACGTCACAAAATTGGAAAAACAATCACCGCGAGTGCAAAAGCCAAAAAAAAAAAAAAAAACACCATTGATCACAACAATTTACGTTGTGACGCTGGCTGGCTGTAGCAGTGCCATGCCATCGAGAATGAGCCAGCTCATGGCGGGGTATATGGCATTGTACTTATGTGGCGCGAACATGGACAGTAGCGATGTGAGACGATTTATCGTGGCGCTGAACTGTGCTCTTTAGGTCGATCGCCGCCATGCTATTGCCGCCATCGTCGTCTCAGTGTGGTGTATATGTATGTGTGTGTGTGTGAAGTGTTTGAAAACCTTGGCATAGGTGCCCTTTTAGTACACTTTAAAATGAAAAAGAGTAAAAAAAAAAAGAGAAAAAAAATGTACAATATACATGTAGGAGTACCAGGTATAGTACGTGTACACGGTCTCTATATATATATATATATGTGCCTAGTGTCTTATGTACATAACGGAAGCTAGGATAGGCGTATGGTGGCGAAGAAGAGTAGTCGCATGTACCTCTCTGTACCCATAGGCTGGTATATATATATACCTTGTAGCAGTAGTAGTAGTAGTAGTAGTGGTATGGTTGTGTACCCGAAGCCGAAGGGGTAAAAACTATTTCATTATTTTACTCGTAATAAAAGTTGTAACACATAGAAGCGCACATTCTATACGACGTTTGGTATTTAGACGACCGCGCGACCGACCGCGACCGAGAGCGAATTATCGATGGTGTTCGTGTCTGTATGTAAAATGTACGAGTAGTATATTGTTGCCGTCGAATGTCACGATTTAACTACCGGGTATACCTAGCTAGTGCTGCTTATCTTGCTGCACCACCCGCACCTTATGTAGTTTAGTTCGCGGTATCCTCTCTTGCAAAACGTCCGCAACAACCTGCTCCATCGAATAGTGTAAGATGGAGAGGAAAGAAAGAAAGAAAAAAAAAACAACCAAACCAGCATAATACATTTATACGACGTGTAGTAGTAGTATAGCTTAGCTAGGCTACTCTACCTGTGTAGATAGTTTGAATTTTTAATTATATGGATTTCTTTTTTTTTTCTTCTTCTTCTTTCAGTTCTTTTGTAGTGTACTGGTTTACGGCGACTATAGTCCGTCCAATGCAATCGCGAAATATCACCGTTCAATTTACGATCGTGATGTCATAAAGAAGCGAAGAGGTAGCAACGCTACACATAGCAGCAATGGCATAACGAGTACACACCGTATACGTAAGTGTATTATATATACATATATATATATATATGGTTACTACTTAGCGTATAAAATGCTGGTATTATGTATTTTAAAAGAAGCGCCACCGACGCCTTGGACGTTGTCGTTGCCTTATACCGCCACCTCCTGCCATTGTCGTGCCAGCTCACGTATTAAAACAACGCCTGTTACTCGCCGGTAATATTAATTAATCAGATGGTGTTTTTGTTCTCTCTTTCCTTCTTCCTTTTTCCACTTTTTTTTTTTTTTTTTTTCGGAGCCTCGTTCGTACCCTACACTTAATCTAGCTGAGCGGTTAACGATAAAGTTACTCACGTTGAGTCGTCGTCGTCGTCGTCGTCGTCATCGTTGGCACGATATTTTCGGGGGCGATAAGAGTAGACTAAATGAAAATACGTATAGAAAAATGAGAGACAAAAAGAGAAAGAGTGATAAGAGGAGGACGAAAATCGGGACGGCGTAGACTGTACAGAATGTCCGCGTTTGTAGTAGTAGTAGTAGTCGTCGTCGTCATCGTCGTCGATGCTATGTTATAATAAAGGGCTATTCCATCATAGTCAAAATGTCCGGTAAACTACGTTAACTCGCGACGACTGACTGATGGATGCTGATTGATTGTTTGATTCTTCGTCTACGGTTCGCGCTTTTCCATCAACCGACCTGACAAGTTCGCTGTCCGTCTATGCTCGGTTATCGCTCAATTTCACGGATTCCTTCCGCACTGCGCCCAGCTACGGCCAATCCACCTGCCTTTCGTCTGTATTTAGGTGTACTGTGTGGCGCGTTGCGCTGCCCAAATACTATTCATATTTCGTTGGATGCTCGTCGCAAGGTACCCGACGCCAATTCGCAATTCGCTCGCATTACTGTTCTCATATGCGAGGTGATCTTTCGGCGTCGTTTTGATGGCTGGAAAGTTTTGTTTACGCCGAGGAAATGAGAAATTTAGTCGAATTGAGATTGGTTTGTTGATAGAAAGGGGTTTTCTACGTGCAGAGAGAACGTGTAGGAAATGACCTAATGTGAAGTAGCGATCGCAAAATGAAAGAAAGACATGATTTTTTTTGCTTATCAGCAATGCAGGTAGAAAGGGTTCAATGGAGCTGCAAAATTGGAACCTCCAAAAGACAGGTCTAAGACCCCCCACTGAATGTACATACCAAATTTCAATTTTCCGGCTCAATTTGTTAAGGATAACAAGAAGGAACAGCCCTTTTTCAAGGTCTAAAAGAGGGAAAACCCCCATATTTTCCCTCCTAATTGACTTAGAGGTTGATTTTTTTGGATATGTTATACAACTTTTGATTCCCTATCAATTTGCTTGGAAAGCGAAAATTTTTGCGTTTTTGACCCAAGTTCATCCCCACTCATATGTCTCCAATTCGCCGTCAAACTGAGCCGATTGACCGAATTGGAGCGATTTTGATCAGTATCGATCGAAGTAAATGATTTGAATGTTTGGAAAAAAAAATTAAAATTAAAAAATATATCTGACATGACTAATCATTGTCTAAGTGCTCTTTTAGGATCCCTAAACGGATTTTGTTGATATCTCCCCTCCTCTACCGCCGTTGGTCGATAGTGAATGGTTGTAATCTGTAAAAGGCAGATTTAAGACCTTTCCTAGATCTGTATACCAAATTTCAACTGCCTAGATTTAGTTGGAGGGGAGTTGTGCGAGGAAAAAACTCAAAAAATGAGAGTAACCGACTAGTAAACTACATTTTCGGGTATGTGAGGGGATGCAATGAGGCTGAAAAGTAGACATCTTCAAAAGGCATATCTATATCCTATATTAACACCCCCCCCCCCCACCAAAACAACCACAAATTCAGGGCTGTAAAGAAACGCAATGGAGCTGAAAAGTGGAGACCTCCAAAAAGACACATTGAAGTCCCATAATAAATTTCCATACCAAATTCCAACTTCCTGGCTCAATTAGGAGAGGTGATAATGGAAAAACAGCTCCATTTTAAGGTCAAAAAAGGGAAAACCTCTCATTTCTCTCCTCCGGATAATCTGAGTTTTTTCAGGCGGAACAGGGAGTGCGTCAAGGATGCCCGCAGTTATTCAATATCTATGATGGGCACATAATTCGAGAGGTTCTGGAACATAGGAATGTAGGAAGAAAGATCTCTGATCTGCGATGTGCAGATCATACCATCTTGATTGCTTCAGATGAAGAGGAAATGGCGGAGCTCGTTAACCTGGTGAAGATAGCCAGCGAAAAACTTGGACTTCGTATTGATACGTCAAAAACGAAAGTCATGGTGGTAGATTGAGCCAAGTGTCGTTCAGTTTTGTACAGCTCTGAGCGAATACGAAAAGGTGAATGCCTTAGTATATTTAGGCTCCATCATCGAGGCTGACAGAGGCTCGTCTGCAGAAATATGGTGCCGAATCGCTCTGAGCAAATCAGCCATGACCAGACTGCGTAACATCACATGTAATGACAAGATCTCCAGAAAGACAAGTTAGAGACATATACAATGAATTGTTTTCTCTGTTTTCCAATATGCCACGGAAACATGGACGTTGAAAGCAGTTGATGAAAGAAGAATCGACTCCTTTGAGATGTGGATCTGGCAAAGGATGCTGAGGATACCTTGAACAGCGTGACGAACCAACATTTCAATCGTCAACGAAATGCAGGAGCCAGTCCGACTAAGTGTCTTATGCGAGAAACGCATTCCAGGGTATTTTGGACATGTGACCAGCAGAGAAGTCGGAAATCTCGAAAAAAACATCCTCTTTGGTAAGGTCTCTGGTAACAGAGGGAGAGGAAGATCTCCGACCAGGTGGTCTGACATCATCAAAGCGCGAATAGGCTCTGTGGTAAGAGCCGCTTCGCAGGCACGGAATTGTGATCGATGGCGCACTGTTTTAGGTGCAACATGGTCGTAAGCAACTGAGACCTACTGATGATGATGATGATGATGATGATGCTGATTTTTGGATATATTATACCACTTCAGATTCTCTATCGATTGACTCAGAGAGGAAAATTTTTTGCATTTTTAGCCCCTCAGCATCCCGTCCACCAGATTTGGGCCCAACTGAATTTTGACCAGGAGTGAACCCCGCTTCAAAATATCAAATGGCAGGCGAATCGAAGCCTATTTCTCAATTTTTTTTTGATTTTAAATATCATCGAGATGAGCGAATGGGTTTCAATTTCGAGGGGAAGGGGAGATGAAAATGAATTTTAGGCATGGCCAAAAATAGTCGCCTCAAAACGGAGTACATTGATTACTCCCCCTCCCCCCCCCATCCGCCGTAGGTCAATAGACCGTGATAGCTTGGTTTTCATTGCCAATATGACGTAGAAAATCAGGCTAAAGCATCCAAAAAATTACATTTTTGAGACTTTGAGAGGATGCAATGAGGCTGATGAGTTGAAACCCCACAAAAGGCGTATATACGACCCCTACCAAGCGTACATACCTAATTTCAACTTCTTAGCTTAATTTAGAGGGGAGAAACAGTTTTTTTTTCATGGTCAAAAGGAAGAAAATCTTCATATCTTCTCTCCTAATTGACCTAAGAGGCTGAATTTTGGGTATGTTATACAAATTTATATAGTTTATGGATTTGCTTAAAAAATAATATTTTTTGCGATTGTAGCCCTCAGCACTTCTTCTCCGAAATTTGGGCATAACTGAATGTTGACCAGGGATCAACCCCATTCCAGGATATCAAATCCGCCTCCAATCTAAGCCTATTTCTCAAGTTTTTTGGATTTTGGTCGGTACCCGGGCTGAACAAATGATTTTTAATTTCGTGGAAGTAAATTAATATATATCCGACAAGCCCAAGAAGTGTCATAATGGTTTTCCAAGACCTCAAAACGAATCTGGTTGATATTTCCCCCTCTCATTCGCCATAGGTCGGCAGACCGCAATGGCTTGGTTTTCATTGACAATATGACATGGAAAATCAGGCTAAGAGGACAGCAACAAACCATAGTACACATCGTTCTTGTAGGGCTTGAAGAGAGTAGCTGTGTGGAGAGTAGTTCCTATTGGTTCGTCAGCCGAGTGTCTCAACATCGTGGGAGGTAGATGACCAATATAGGAAACTGAGTCATGTCGTCGGAGATGCCGAAGTACACCAATTTCAGTAAGAAGGAGCAAGATGGCATTATTAGAGAACAAACGCATGCTGTACAAGTGCGGAATGCAAAAAAAAAAAAGTACACAAAAAGAAGAAAAGAACTGGAAGACCGGAGACGCGATAAACGGATGGAATAAAGTTCTGGGTGGAAAATTGAAAAGGCGAATTCGCGATTGGAACACGGGGCTCAAAGCAGGGTGTAAAAAAAAAGAAAGTTTTAGTGCATGGCATACTTCGAAACAACAGCGTCGAACGATGGGTGAAGCACGAAGGTTAAAAAGTGTTGCAGATATACCTCTTATATCGGTATAGTAGTACAGCAAAGGGTGAAGAAAGAACGTGAAGGCCACATGCGGGGGAGGTGGGGGAGGGGAATTTTTCCCTTTCTTTCTGGCTGCTGCACATATAAGTATAAACTTAGATGGAGCTAGCTGGCAGTGGCTGTACCGTTAGTATGAAATTTGTGTAACGACGATAATGGAATATTAATCGCGTACAGGTGGAAAAAATAATAGTTAATATTTTTGCCGCGTATTCGCGATGAGAAAGCAGATAGTAATTGAAGGGATGAGATGGGATGGAGAGGTTCGAGTAGAACGCGTTATATGGGGACCGTAGAAGAGAGGAAAGAAAACGCCATAGCAGCGGGGGTGTGGGTGGGTTGATGAAGGCGATGGGGGAGGACGGTAGCGAAGCCGTTGTTACGTATGTACGAATATTATTATGTATGGTAAATGGCAGGGCATTTGGTGTGGGTGGGGTACGGTACGGTATGGTATGGTACGATAGGGGTAAAGGTGGCGGTGTACGAATTACGATAGTTATGGGGGTAAAATCTGGACAGACGCTAATCCGGTGTACTATGCTTAAAGGATGGCCATCTTTTGTAATTAGTGAAAACGTTGACCACGGTCGAAGTGTTTGGCCTGGCTACGTCGCTGGCCAGCGCCGCCACCTTCTATCGTCGTTATTTTGCACAGCATAGCATAGTATGGCGTAGCATAGTATCCGAGAGAAAACACTCGGATAAATCTAATATTATATTCTCCTTGTCTGCGGATATGCTCGCGTATAAAAGTACCTTATAAAAGGCTATACATTACGTCAAAATAAGGTTCTTTTAGTCGGCGAGGCCAGCAAAGGGTCGGCAACAAAACAGTCAGAAATACATAACGAACCTGCTCCCCTCCCTCCCACCTCCCCCCTGTTTTGCTGAAACTGGCGCGGTGCGGCGAGCCCTTTCACCCATTCCTGTTTCCAGATATGCTATATGCCGATGCGGTACGGTCTGCGTACCTATGCTACGTACATGCATACGTACGTCGTACGTACTACGTACGACGTATAAATGTAGGTAGGTAGGTAGGTAGGGAGGTAGGTATACGGTATAGTACATACGTACATACGTAGGAGAGCGATGCGTCCGAAAATTCGGAAGCGATGGCTTATTTGCTCCCTTGGCCGCGCCGTTTTATTATCCTTTTTTCTCATTCTCGCGTATGAGGGGTGCGCCGCGCCGTATATATGCAGCATATACTACCTACGCTACGGCTACGTCGGTCGGTCGGTCGGTCGGTCGGTCGTATTCAGCGTCTCACTCTGTCACACTCCCTCTCTCTTAACCATTTCTACTGCTCCTCGCTCGTTCGACCACAATCCATCTTAGCGCTATAATTCATCGGTTAATGTTTCTCGGCTAACGTTTTATAAAATCGTAAATTTTTTAATATCAAATCGCCGCGCAACGTTCCTTCTCTTTAACGATCACCCCTCTCGTACCTCCCGCCGATACCTTAAGGGTGCATTTCACCCGCTTTTCTTCCGTTGAGGCGAGTAGCTAAGTTATTTATTACCGGCAATTTAACCCTATTCTCGCGATAATATTTAAAAACCCGCAACTTTTTCCCGCTTTTTTTTTTTTTAATATTTTTTTCTCCTTTTTTTCTTTTTTCTGTGTTTTTTTTTTTTTTGTATGTTCGTTCTGTTCTGTTCTCTGAAACGTTTTTGTAAGTTCACTTTTTATTTTATGTCGCCGTGACGCATCGTGCCGTATATTGTAATGGTATGTACGTCGTTGGGTCGGTCTGTCTGATTTCTTTTTTACCCTTCTAATTTTTCGCGAGGTTTCTTGACGTGTTTCTAGGATTTTCAACTTTTTCTTCTTCTTCTTCTACAGATCTTGTGATTGGATCGAGATGAATTTGTTTGTGTTGGCGAGTGTCTTGGGGTGAATGAAGGAATGGCCCGTGTGGAAAGGATATTTGACTGGAAAGATGTACTGCGAGTAATTGATGTTTTGGATTTCTTACCACAGATTTTAATTCTTCTTGATATGCATCATTTGTACCTTAATTTTACTATTCTTTCATGTTTCAAAGGATCGATGAAAACTATAATTTGCAAGGCTCTAGAACATTTGGAAGGTGAGTATCTCCATTAGTGGGAGGAAAATCAATGATACCACCTTAATCGCTTTGTACGAGGAGGAAATAGTAGAGCTCGTTAATCTAGTGAAGATATCCAGCGACCAATTTGGACTGCGTATTAATGCCTTGAAAACTAAAAGTCATGGTGGTAGATTGGGCCGAGTGTCTTTCAGTTTAATCTACAGCTCTGAGCGAATACGAAAAGGTCAATACTTTTGTATATTTAGGTTCCATCATTGTAGCAGATAGAATACCATGGTAAGAAATTTGGCGTTGTTTCGCTCCGGGCAAATCAGCTATGACCAGACAACAAACGATCTCCAAGGAGACAAGGAAACAGGGTTATAAGATCACTTGTTTTCTCAGTTTTCCTGTATGGTGTGGATACATGGATGTTGAAGGCAGATGATGAAAGAATGGATACCTTTGAAATGCGGGTCTGGCAAAAGATGCTGAAAATATTCTGAACTTAGTGACGTACCAACATCTCAATCGTTAACGATATATAGAAGGCAGTCAGGCTGGTTGTTTTATGTGAGAGACACATTTTAGGGTATTTTAAACATGTAACCAGAAGAGAAGTTGGAAATCTTAAAAAGGACATTCTCTTGTAAAAAGCTCCTGGTCAAAAAGGGGCGAAGAAGATCTTCAAACCGTAACGCTTTTTTTCCTACAGCTATGTAATTTTCATTCATCCTATTGGCCATTTCAAAATCGTATATTTTATATAAATAGGCAGAAGTCCCTTAATGGGACAGGACTGCTAAGAATATCCGTTGGCCCTAATTGGTTCAATTATGCGAAGAAGGTCAACAAGATAGGAACGTGGAATGTGCGTGGCTGAAAAAACTGCTGGTGAGTTATCTGAGGTCAAAAATGGAATGAAGAGAGCAGGCTTCCTGATAATTATTAGGAATCAGTGATCCCCACTGGAACAAAGTTGGCAAATTCCCATCAGGCGAGGGAAACTTAGTTTTTTCATCAGTAGACTAACGTATCAAAAACAAAAGTCATAGGGTAGATTGGGCCAAGTGTCTTCGAATTTCTGCAGGTCTGAGTGATTATGAAAAAGTCAACTCTTTTGTACATTTAGGCTCTATCATTGAGGCAGGTGGAGGCTCATTAGCAGCTGAGCAAATTGACTATAGTCAGATTGTGTAACATCACATGTAATAACAAGATCTACAGAAAGACAAGGGAAAGACTTACACAATAACTTATTTTCGTGGCTTATTTCTGGATATGTTGTTCTACTTTCGATTCTCTATCGATTGATTTAAAAAGAAACAAATTTTGTGATTTTAGTTCCTCAACACCACTTCCTTCCAATTTGGACGAGAGCGAATTTTGACCTAAAGTAATAAAATGTTCATTTATATCTTGTCTTCAATCTAAGCCTACTATCCACATTTGAACAATTTTCTTGGTGGGGAAAGGGAGGAGGTAGTGAAAATGATGAAAAATGAAAATACATAAATGCCTGATTTTACCGTTATTAGTGGTTTCAATGGTCTTCATGAACCCCATTACAGGTTTTGTTAACACCCCCTCTCTCACCAACCAAATTTTCCACGTTGTAGAATCTGTATCTGAAAGAAGCATTGGACCATATTTGAATTCCACGACCTTGAAAACCTTTATTTTGATATACTACAAGCCAAAATCGTCGTATCTTTTCTTTGCTCCACTTGTGTACCTCTTCCCTCCCATCTGGAGATCTTTCAAAATTTTCACTCTGGCAGCAACAATTTTTCTACTGTAAGCCTTCAGGTTACTGATAAAAATACTTTTACCCCAACAAATGATTTTTTATGTCATATTATCTATGAAAACCAGACTATTACAGTCTATCGACCTAAGGCAGATTGGGGGGAGAGATGTCATGGAAAGGTTACTATATTCGATTCTCGTTACTTTTAGTGATTATTTACATGTTGAAAGTTACTTTTTTTCGACCTCAAGCAAAAATATGTGCCAGTTTTCAAATTAAAATTGCTATTTTTTTTAATTTTTCCAAAAAAAAATTGATTGGTGTGTTCCCTGGTGAAAGGTACATTTTCCAATCCCTATCATTCTGGATATTTGGCAAAATTTTCGCCCTCACTTCGGTTAGGCCTGATCTGCTTTCTTAATGCTGATTCCAGTATTCCTCTTCCCAAACAGGAGTGTAGACAAAAAAAAGGGGGATATTTAACATTTTTGTAGACGCTCTTGAAAGTTTCTCTCATTCCCCACAAAAAAAGTGAATTTTAGGTTACTTTTTGGCTACTTTTTTGGTGGAAATTGGTTATTAAGGTTAATTTTTTTATAAAAGAATTCCTAGTGATGTCTGAGAGGGAGGGAAGATCATGAACAATAGGCGTAATGCGGTTCAAGAAGACCATTAAGGCCATTTCTGACCATGTTAGATATTTATGTTTCTTGACATTATTGGACCGTCAACAGTGTGACGTCATCATTGGACTGACATCAGTGGACTTATTTTATGAAGGATTGGCTTTATGATTTCAAATTGAAATGTTAAGAAAAATTAGAGATGTGACATCAGTGGACAAATTTTGATTTTTTGATTTTAAGTTGAAATATTGCGGAAAATTGAAGATGTTTGAAGTTGACCCGTCAACAGTGGACCTTGACCCTGAATTGATTTCAAGATTTCAAGCTGAAATGTCGAGAAAAATTAGTTCACCTTCACCCCAATTGATTTTATGATTTCAATTTGAAATGTTGAGGAAAATTAAAGATGTTTAAAGTTGACACATAAGTAGTTGACCTTGACTCTGGATTGATTTCATGATTTTGTGTTGAAATGTTAAAGAAAATTGACTAGTCAGCTGTTGACCTTGACCTCGGATTGATTTTATGATTATAAGTCAAAACGTTGAGGAAAGATAGTTGACTTTGATCCTGGTTGATTTTATGATTTTAAGTTCAAGTGTTGAGGAAAATCAGAGATTTTTAACTGCGCATTCCACAATTGACCCGCCATTGGTTTGGCCAGATTTTTATGGCCTGGAATGGCATCAGTGGACTTATTTTATGAAGGATTGATTTTGTGATTTTAAGTTGAAATATTGAGGAAAATTAGAGATGTTATTGGAGGACTGTCAACTGTGTGACGTCACCATTGAACTGACATCAGTGGACAGGTTTTTATTGCCTGGAATGACATCAGAGGACTTATTTTATAAAGGAGTGATTTATTAATTTCAAGTTAAAAGTTGAGAAAAATTAGAAATGTGACATCAGCGGACTTATTTTATGATTTTTAGCCGAAATGTTGAGAAGAATTGGAGATGTTTGAAGTTGACTCGTCAAAACAGCGGGCCTTAATCTAGAATCGATTTTATGATTTTGAGTTGAAATTTCGTCATCCATTGACCCGCCAACAGTTGATCTTGACTCTGGGTTGATTTTAAGATTTTAAGTTGAAATGTCGAGGAAAATTGGTTGACCTTGACCCCGGTTGATTTTATACTCTGGAGTTGAAATGTTGAAGAAAATTAAAGATGTTTAAAGTTGACCCATAAACAGCTGACTTTGAATCTGGATTGACTTCATGATTTTGAGTTGAAATGTCGTCGTCAAATGTCCGGTCAACGATTCAGCTTGACCCTGAATTGATTTTATGATTTCAATTCGAAGTGTCCAGAAAAATTAGTCGACCTTGACCCCGGTTGATTTTACTCAATTTCGCTACAAAAATATAGAACGAAGTTTTCCAAGTGACAAGAATTAAATAGAAAAAAAGAAGGAAAAAAATTTTGTACCGATTACATTTAAAATATGAAAACTTACATTCTCTCGATGTTTACTCTTTGCATGCAAAGAGTTATGAGTTTATATGTACAAAAATCCCTTTGGAGTTGGGAGAATGTCGTATATGGACTGGAAATGAAAAATTCTATCAACTGGTATCGTTTCGAACGGCTGACTTTTTCAGGAAATCATTCATGAACGTTGTGAATTGTAAGCTTTTGCAGTGTTCGAAAACAGCATCTGAAAATCAACAGATCGCGATACATCTAGGAGTGATTTCAAATATCAACCCTTTGGTACTACATTTTTCAAGATTGGACTTTCGGACTAAGATAGGGCTTGAAGAAATTCGCTGTTGTCAAAATCGCGTCCGTATTGTAACATTTTTCCGGCCTCCTAGAACGATAGAAAATCATTGTCGAGAAGTGTGATCTTGATTTAGCGGTAGCTTTCGAATATTGATTGCGTCATCTTGCCATAAACAAGGCGAAATCAAAATTCGAAAAATTGTACTCGAATTACGACCATCGAGTCGTCTGCGTGAAAACAAAAAACAAAAAAAAAAGCACACCTTTAACGTCGGCCATTAACGCTCCTGCCTTTAGCTTTATATTGCAAAAGCAGCGCCAACAACAATAATAAAAAAAAAAAAAAAAAAAAACAACAAAAAATCTGTAAACGATGTTTTGGAAAATCGTTATGTGTCAAAGTCACAAGGGGGGGGGGAGGAGGAGGTTTCAAGAGCTCGACAATTTTTAATATTTTATTTAGTGAAAATATTGACTCTATTCTCGTGTCGTCAGGACGCAACCAAGCTTAAAGATTATTTCAAAAATAAACAACCTCGGTATATAAATCAAACTTCTGCCAGCACGTTCTGGTACACCGTGGTCTTTGTGCTACGGTACGGCGATGAAAATATACGAAAAGAAATATCTCGTAATAAACCTCCCGATTCGGCTCCGTTTACATGTAAACAAATGATTACTTAGTATTTTCCCCTCCCCTCCTTTGCGACCTTACATAGCGCGGTGCGACGTGGTGCGGCGTCGCGCTGATACATACAAAACGTTTCATAAGTTGAAATGTAAATTTTCAAAGCATATACTGACGACTTTAAAGTAGCAATAAAGGCTACGGTAATATATACTCGTAGATTTGACTCGCCCCTTTCCTCCTCTATTTTCACTCTTCACTCTCGAATGTGGGTAGTGAAGTATGTCGCACGGAAACGATAGGTGTACGATATTTTACTTCTTTATATGGGTGAAAATTCTCGTCCAGTCAATCGACGAAGAATCGCTACGAGCAATTCGAATGAAGAAACGGAAAAAGCAAGCTGGCGAAAAATTACAAATTTCATAGTTAATTTAGTAGGATTTCCTTTTTATTCATCGCCAGGCTCTTTTTTTTTTTTTTGTAAATATTCGGTTTCTGCACTTTACAGTATTCAAAAAGACATAACACTGTGGGTATCTCCATCTAGCTGCCTACGGAACGAGTACGACAATGTATTCGTATCTACACAATTCTACATTATCGTACCTCGTGAAACTTTTTTCGTTAATTTTGGATATACTCCTTGTTCCTAGACCATGACTACCAACTACTCCATAGAAAGCATCACCACAATCAGTCTTCCCGACTTTGCTCCCAGCACCAGTTTTATGTCGCTCGTAGTAGTGAAGCCAGTGTTTCTTCAAGGACACAGTAGAATTCTTCAATTTCTTCATCTGGTGCTGCACTGGTTGGGGCATATACTTGGATGACACTTATGGTGAATGAAGCTGCATCAATCCTAACAACTGCCATTCGATCGTTGATGGCCCTTGCACCTAACACCAGGTGTTTGTATCTACCATCTACCATGATTGCCACTCCTGTGTGGCCTCGTTTGCCTGATGAAAAGACGAAGTTTCCCTCGTCTGATGTAAATTCGCCAATGGTATTCCAGTGAGTTTCACTGATTCCTTATATCAGCAACCCTACTTTTTTCATCCTGTAGTCTTCAGGCCAGGTACATTCCACGTGCCTATCTTGTTGATGTTCTTCGCAAAATTGAACCGATCAGAGCGAACGGATATTCTTAGCACCCCTGTCCCATTTAAGGAGCGCCACTCTTTGATTCTATCTGCAGCCAAGGGTATGCAAATTTTGTGGTAAAATTTTTTTTTCAATTCACTCTATTCAAGCCAGTCCTAGCTATGCTGAAAATCAGGTACCTAACCAACCACAAAGTTACCAAAACTGACTCAAAAATTAAAAAATTGTAAATATGTTGTTTATACCCTACTTTTTGGTCGTAGGACTCAAATCTTTCATCAGTTTTGACCCAACTTGATGTTTTTTACCTCAAAACACTCATTTTAAAGTTTGAATAACTAATTTTCAGATGAAAAATTTACCCGATGCAGGAACTAACCTGAAATTCGTTTTCGGCATTTAAATTTAGTCCCATTTACGTATACACGTAGATCGACGTTTTTGAATAATGTCCAAAAATTGAATTTTTATCTCAATGCTCTTTTAATTGATGAACTCTGAGAAGGAAGAACTGGTAGAATGAAAAAACTAAGCCCGGATTCGTGTTCAGCGAGTCAAACTACGCCGATTTACACACTTCATGCGATAATTTTACTCAATTTTGAAAATTTTATTTTTTGAACGATTTTCGATGGTTATTGAAATAATTTTGAGCCAAAATTAAGAAATTTGAAATTCGAGAAAAACAGTCGTGCAAGGTACCTAAATCGGGGTAATTTGGCACGCTGAAAACGAATTCGAGCTTAGTTTTATTGTTCCTCCATTTTTACTCTCAAAAAAAAAACAACATAGAACTACGCATTCCCTACGTCTTCTTGAAAATAATAGTTTACGGAACTTAAATGAGGTGGGGAAATTACCCCCTCTTCCTCCTCTTCAGCATTTTGGAGATGGAAAAATTAGTCGACAGTTGGTAAAAGTTAGAAAAAATAAGAAGAAATGGAATCTTGGAATCAGTGACGATTTTATCGAAGAGTCTGTGTGGATTTGTGCCGACTGCAAGCAATTTTTAGGGGTGGAAAGTTTTGCAATTTTCATTTCATTTTCCAATGTTTACGGTCATTTTTCAAACCTGTATACTTAATGTTTCATAAAATTTTCACCCTCGTTTCGCTCTGGTTGTATATTTTGTAATTTTCTAAAACATCTCCTGATCCTTCCACTAACCAAAATATATTGTACATTTTTGCCTTCTACTAAAATCGGATGAAAATATTTAGGCATTGAAGATTGGTTTGTGAAAATTAGTGGGTACAGGACTTACATGACAGTAAAGTCGCACCCGAAGAAATTTTCAAGCTTTGTCCTCCCCCACTCCCCTCCAGAAATTAAAAAAAAATTTGAAACATACCTTTTTGCGGAAAAATTGAATCCCAAAATAATATTTCAGAAAAGTTTTGCCCTCACAATTTTTTCAGAATTCTTCTGAACTGATGATTGTAGCATGATGTTTTCGTTCCTTATTTTTTCAAATGGTGGTAAAACATATGAAACCATCTTTGGTTGGAATTTGTCGAAAATTTTGAAAAAATTAGTTGGTGATTTTGAAGCTCCCCCCCCACACATCGCTCCAGAAGACTACAGCATCCAACTCGAATTTTAGATTAGTTTTTTCATCGGACAAGTTTTTTACCTCAAAACGGATGAAAGATTCAAGTTCTACGACCCAAAATTAGGATATAAACGGAGTATTTACAATTATTTAATTTTTGAGTCAGTTATACCTACTTTTGAGCATAGTTTGAACCGGTTCGAATAGAGCTTATTGAAAAAAAAAATTACTACGTAAACTAAATATCCTCAACATTAGATAAAATCAAAGAGTTTGAAATTTGCTCAACTTTTTCTCAAGTAATATATTTTTGATTTTTTTTTTTTTGCAAAAATTTTCGATTTTGATCACGTTTTTCATCATATTTTTGCTTATAGAAATTTTGAAAGTCAATGTTGGCAAAAAACCAAGTACATCACGTGAAAGTAAACTTTTTTCTGAGCATATTGGGCTGCTTACTTTTATTCGAGTACAAAATTAAAATTTCCTTGTATGATGATACGCAAAGGCCGTTGCGAGATCACTAGAAATATCGAAAAACGAATGCCATTTAAAAGAACAAAGAAAGAAAGGTTCAATGTATAAAACATCCAAAAATCACGTAAAAAGCCTCACAAAAGTTTGGTTTTAGAGTACAAAAAATCGATTTTTATTAATTTTCAAATTTTTCAACTGGCCATAAGGCCCTCTTTATTCGTTTTTTTTTTTCAAAATCAAATACATTTTCGCGAAGTAGAGACTCTGCGCTTTCCAAAAATGTGTAATAGTCCTAAGTTTGGACTTTTCATAGTAACTGATATTTCGCTGTAGGGGGGTACTAAGACTTAGCTACAGGAAATGAAACGTGTACGATATTTTATGTCATTATATGGCGAAAATTCTCGTCCAATCAATCGACGACGAACAGCTACGAGCAATAAGAATCACAAACCGAAAAAAGCAAGCTGGCGAAAAATTACAAATTTGATAGTTAATTTGATACGATTTCCTTTTTATTCATTGGTAGGCTCTTTTTTTTTTTTACAAATATTTCTTCTCTGCACTTTGCAGTATTCAAAAAGACATAACACTACAGGTATCTCTATCTAGCTACCTACGCGAAGACATTCTCCAGGCGATACGAGTACGACGATGTATTCGTATCTACACAATTCTACATTATCGCACCTTTTGTATTCGTATCATATATATACCTACCTAGCAACATTGGTTGTTCGTATTGTCGCATTATATATACATATATACTTTTATAAATGTAGCTAGGTATAAGTAGTAGGCATGTACCTAATGTATAAATAGTATTTTCAAAAGAAAAACTTCTCCTTGGCAGATTGTTGGAAATTCTTATACACTTATGCACATATACTTACATATATATAAATATACCTAAACGAATAAGAATTACAAGTTTAAAATCTTTTGAAACTGGCAGCCTATGTACATTTACATTTAGGTTGGTAGGTAGGTACCAGGTAGGTACTGGGTAATGGGTAGATAGATAGGTAGGGTGGTATAAGCTGTGACGTATACTCATATACGTATTTACCTGCCTACAACCTACGTACTACAGGTATAAGGTAGGTAGGTAAGTATATAATACCTTTACCTACCTTCACTTCACTTCACGATACGCTAATTTATTTCACTCCGGCTGAGCTGTTCCTTTCCCAATACTTACCTGGCAAATTTATACAGGATTCTTGCTCAATTTACTCGTTGTACAATGTTTCTTCCACAAGGATAGCGAAACTTCTCTCTTTGATCTTTTCGTAAAATGCAATCAACCGACGTAATTTCTCAATTTCGAAAATTCTCTATTGAGAAATCTTATCGTCTCTCGTACGCCCTGTTCAACACTAGGTATTCCGAAAGGCTTTCGGCTTTATCAATTGATACCGTATGGGTTCCCCACTATATGTATGTATATGTATGTACCTACCTATCTACGTATAACAATAATATCTTGACACGTCGAGTGTAATTATAGTGCATATACGAATGTAATCTATAAAGCATATGGCATACACGTAACATACCCCTTTATATGTATGTACCTTGTACATATACGACGCATAAATCAAACATTCGCTTCGTTCGAATATTTCCGATACTCGAGAAGTCAATTTTCTCTTTTATCTCTTTGACTACATATCTACTATTTCTACATGAATATGTTTCGTGTGCACTGATTCGACCTGGTTGATTAATAAAATTTCCCCAAAACTGTTGGTGATATTGATTCTGTTTGAGAATCAGTTTCACATGTACAAATGTACAATATATTTGACTATATTAAGCGGGTGCTTTATTTCCAGAAGTAGGTAGGCTCCTAGGCTCACTGATAACGGATTATTTCAAGGTGAATAGATCTTGACTACTAATGCACGAAATTAGCTGCCGGACGTTTCCAAGTACGTTGACCGATCGAAAAAAGTACCGGGCGCTTTAAAAGTATTTACCATGACATATATTTTGAGCGCATTCTATTCAGTCAAAGGATCTGGCCCACTTTACACGGTGAATCGGCCCTGACCATGGATTTCGAATTTTTTTGTCGTAAATTGGTCTTTATGGTCTAAAACCCTGGTGGAAAAATTTTCAGCTCGCCAAAGTAATTCTAATCCTTTCCGAGGGGGGGGGAGAGTGAAACATCGGTTGTCGTTCAAAATTTTTATTTTGGAAATTTTTCAATCGAATTTTCTCAATTTTGCACAGATTTAAGCCACTACCAAGAGCTATGGAAATTTTTTGAAAATTTTTTGAGCGTTTTTTCAAGGTTAAAAGGGCATTTTAAGATTTCTAATGGCCAGCATTTCGAGGATTACAGCTTATTCACAACAATATCCACATTATACTTACTGGAAGACTCGTGCTCGAACCAAACGTAAAAAAATGTACCATCAGACTAGATTTTTTGTAAAAAATGATTTTAAACAATTAAAAATAGCGAGGCCTCGTAAAAAGACCTCCCTAAAAATACCTCCTTCGGTGGACAAAAAAAAAAAAAAAAAATCATGCGATATCTTACTAGTATTCAAACACAAACGTATTCCAAATTTCGCTCTTCTTACGTTTTTACGGCAAACTGGTTATGCAATTCTATTAACACGTCGTTAATTCTGAAGTATCACGTAATTTTTAGGCAATACTGGCGAAGTTTTAGGACTAGCTAACAGCGATGGGATATCAATTTGACAAAAAGAGATGTTGACTTAAAATTATCAAGTCATACCTTCTTTATGCGTACTTTTATTTTTCTGTGGTATTTTATCACAAAGCCTCGAGCAATAATTAGAAAAAATTATTCGAAAACAAAATCCTGTCAACTGTACAAACTTTAAATTTTCCTACTTCATAAATAAGTCTATGATTAGTTTGTTCATTTGGAATTTTCGTTAACGAAAATTGTTAATTTTCACCTTTTAGTACGAATATGTCGAAACCGAAAATTACGAAAAATGAATGAATTTCGATAAACATTGGACGAGGAGTGTAAAATTAAGTATTTTAGTACCATGTAACGAGGAAATTTTTTTTGACCAAAATTGACCCGTTTAAGGGTGAAAAAGTAGTGTGAAAATCATTTTTTTGCATTGTAAAAAATTTATGTTGTACATTGGTCAAAAAAAATTTTCTCGTAACGAGAGAAATTCAACTGCAAATTCGAATACAGCCCTGAAAATGCTTGAAGAAATTACAATTTTTATTCGAAAACATGGAAAAAATGAAAATTTTTTGCGTTTTACATGTGTGCGGGAAGGGGCATTTTTTTTACACAGATGAATTTTGGAAAGGTGGGGGAGAAGTCAGTCAATGAAAAAAATACCACATGAAATCAAAGGTAATAACTGAACAGTATGATTTTGAATTTAAAAATTCAGAAATATCAAATATGTCGTAACATGATCAAAATTATATTTTCGTATTCTCTCTCTCAGCGTGGAATTGATTTAATCAGCGTGTGTGTTTCCCCTACCAGATTCGTTTCATTCGATTTTTCTTCGTCTACTCCTCTCATACTGTATACAAGTTAAATTAGTCTATACCGCTCCTTCCATCTAATAGATCAAAAATTATTTGAAGTTTACAAAAAAAAAAAAAATGCATATAAACTGTTACAATTTTTGAGGAATTCTTTCTACACATCATTTTAAGAACTAACCAAGTTGGATAGAGACCTTTACGTTCAAAGTGAAATATTTCATTCCTTTGTGTGCGTTTTACTTTCTCGAAACTGGAAACCTACAGTATAACTTTCCTCTCTCACCATCATCTCCAAGTCACAGAAGTTAACTTCAACTATAGCACAGTACAAGGATAAAGAAAGATACCTGAAAAAAAGCACATAAGTAGAATCCTTGGTTTGTCTTTTTTTTTTTCTCTCAACTCCAAGTAAATAATGAAAATAATAATCTTGAAAACCTTCAAAAATGTTTCAAAGGAAAATTTCATCAACAAGTTGCACCTCTTTGCTTACCAACTGTAAATCATGTTCTACTAGAATAGTCATAGATTGTCTGGAGCTACTAAGAAGACGACGTTGACGTCTTTGTTTACCGACAACCAAAAAAAAAAAAAAAAATTGCCTCGACTCGTAGAACTTACAGATAAAATTCATAAAACTTTACTAGGTACTTTCGTTATTTAATTTGAGCGGATACCGAAAAATCATTTAAACCACCTAACGACGAGTCAGTAAATTAATATACCTTTACCCAATGTATGAAGAATTTTTCAAACACATCTCACCTGTTTCTTTGATTTTTTGAAAAAATATTTTCATACATTGTTTAATTCCAACTCGCACCATTCAATGCTTAAGAACGTAAGATAAAATTTCAGAGACCATTATACCACTCAAATAAACAATACTTTTTAATCCGAAAACCGAATTATAAATTAAACTGAATTTGCTTCGTTGCCATCGCAAATCATCGAGATTTTCACGTATCTAACAACTATCCAGCTATGTGCATAGTCGATAGACACCGGATATGTGAAAAAAGGCGTAAAATTTAAAACGTAAAATGAAAAATAGAAAAAAAAATTAAATTAACGACCAAAGCTTATTCATTTCAAACACCTTTTCGGTACCAATCGACCACCACAACTGGATGGCTTAAAATTCTGCCCGTCGATGGTTTTTTTTTTCAACGTGCAAAATTGATAGGAACACGAGGCTTGGACGAAAAAAAAAAAATCATAAAAACTATTCAACGCTGAACAACAACGCCAAATGCGTATCTTGGTAAAAAAAAAAGAGGCTTATGTTTGTGTACGTGTCAACGAAGAAATTTATCATGTTGATGATTTTTAATAAAAGTCGGTGTCCAGCAAATTATTTCGAGTTGAAAAAATCTCCGATAGATAGAACATGTCATTTCGGTGACTGCGTTGCGTCGTCATGAAATCGTATGTGCGTGCGATGCGCACACCTTCATCAATTTTTTTTTTTTTTTCGATTATGTAGTTCGAACAAAAGAGACGAAGCGAGGTATCGACTAGCGAGCAGCTTTCCTTGTACATGATATAAACGACGCTGCATACTATAACCATAGAATAGTAGGTATACCTTTACAACCTGATGTGTGTGTGTGTGTGTGTATATGTGGCGGGTCCCAGCTACCACACTACGAGCAGCAAAATTAACTCGACATAGTTAATGAAAAGCAACATACGAAGGATTATCTTCCATGTTGAAACATTCCAAATGACGTTGAAATGTTTACATTTTCTTCGGGGTCGCGAATACGGTAATTAACAGGGTTGCGGAATTGCCAGTTGATAGGAAATATATGGCGTATCGAAGCGACGAGACGAGACGATAGACGTATACGTATAATATACGAGAGTAAAGGAGGCAAAAGAGAGCGAGAGAGGAAAAAAAGGAAATCCAGACCAGTCGTGATAATTTTTAATGAGATTATATAGACGATTATAATGGCGGTAAAATAGCGATGTTATTGAATTAATAACGCTTAATACGGTATGAAAGAATTTTACGAAATTGCTTTTAACTAAAGTGATGAAACCGGCATCGAGTAAAACACCGAGAGAATTCTGCTTTTTATACCATTAATATAAGAACACCATAGCGTTAGTTTGTGGTCGAAGGTTAAAAGAAATTTCACCCTTTTGCTGCAGTTCAAAATGTATTGCGCTTTTTATTTGTTTTGTATCATCGCAGCGTGATGATTTTTATACGCATATAACTTATTTTTTATCAATGCTGTTGTTTTTTTTTTAAATTTTTTTATAAAATCAAGTTAGATACATTAATATTATTACGAGTAAGCAGCCATATTCCGCATCATAAATTAAAGTTGTCGCATAGCAAATAGTACGAGCTTTTTAGTTTAGAGCCCGATCATAAGTCACAGAAATTCGGAAATTTTGTGAGTAGGTAGTGTGAAGTATGTGTTTCAATGTTCCAGAATTTCCCTCAAATTCTACGAATATTTTCTCCTCCTTTTTTTGCGAGGCAAAGGGGCGAAAAGTTTGTTTTTTTGACAATTACTTACCAAATAACGCACTTCCGAAAAAAATTCATTTTTAGTAGCATTTTTCTCGCATAGTACTTCTCACCATTATGTAAAATAAGAAAAGTCTATGCGAGCCGGGTATAAAATTCAACGAGCCCAAAATTAAATCAGCTTAATACAGCAGTTTTTGTATTCGCAGAATTCGGTTTCCAAATTGGATTTCCAAAGAGAAAGTTCAAAATACAAAATTTTGCAAATTTTGAACATTAGTATCGATTTACAAAGCTTGAAAATTATCTCAGACTTTAATCGTTTCAAAATTCTAAAGCAGCACATTTGAAAACTCTATACACCAAATCTGATACCCATTTGTGTGCATTTTACAAAGTTTTGAAATTTGAAGACCCCACCCCCCGTTTTGTGGCCTTATTTAGGTCTATAAAGCTAAGAAATTTCATTCAAATAGAACAGCACATTTTAGACCTCGTAAATCAACCCCAATGTCCGAAATTTTCCAAATTCTGGATTTTGAACCTCCCCTCCGGAAGCCTAATCTAGTACAACGCTCAAATTGTAGTCAAAATCGAATTGTGCGAATATAAAAAACCCCTGTATCAATTCAATTTAGATGTGCTGGATTTTCATACTTGACTCAGACAGGTGTGAATTATTTATTTCAAGAGGAATTTCCAAGCGTCACTTTTCAGCCTGATTTTCTATGCCATATTGTCAATGAAAACCAGACTATTACAGTTTATTGAACTGCGGCGGATAAGGGGTAATATCAACGAGATCCATTATTTTGGGATTCTAGAAGACTATTAAGACGATTTTTAGCCATGTCAGAGATTTATTTTTAGCTATATCCCCCCCCCACACACACACACACACCCGAACACGAACATTAAAATCATTTACTCCTCTTGATACCGACCAAAATCGCTCCAATTTAGTCATTCGGCTATGCTTAGCAGCAAATTAGATATATATGATTGGGAATGAATTTGGGTCAAAATTTAGTTATGCCCCAATTTGAGGGAGGGGGTGCTGAGAGTTCAAAAACGCAAAAATTGCCAATTTTTAAGCTAATTGATTGAGAATCAAAAGTTGTATAACATATCCAAAAATCAACCTCCTAAGTCAAATAAGAGTGAAGATCTGGGGGAGGGGTACCCTCTTCGACTTCGAAAAAGGGCTGTTCCTCCCCTATCACCCCACCAGATTTATCTAAGGAGTTGAAATTTGCTATGTACATTTAATTGCAGCCCGAGATTTTCCTTTGGTAAGTACGACTTTTTAGCTCCATTTCACTCCCTCACAGCCCTAAAAATAGTGGAGTTTTGGTCGTGTTTTCGTATTTGTCAAGTTTGTTCCTCGCATAACTTCTCACCAAATTGAGCTAGGTAGTTGAAGTTAGGTATGCACATTTAGTAGGGGCCCTAAATGTGCCTTTTGAGGATCCGGACTTTGTTTTCTGCTCATTTTTTTTTCATTTTTTGAGTTTATTCCTCGCATAACTCCACTTCTAATTTAGTCAGGAACTTGAAATTGGCCATGTACATTTAGTAAGGGCCGCTCGACTTTTCACGCCCATTGCACTCCCTCACAGTCCTAAAAATAGTGGTGTTTTGGTTTTTTTTTCTAAATTTTAAAGAAGTCTGTTCCTCGCATAACTCTCCTTTAAATTGGGGTAGGAAGTTGAAATTAGGTATGTTCCTTCTGTAGAGACCCTTGATGTGCTATTTGGGCATTTCGACTTTTCAGGTTCATTTGAGCCTTCCTACCCGCAATGCTGATTACGAAAAAAGCATCACTTCTCGATGTTTTTTTCCCCTTTCGTCACAGCCCGGCCTCAATGATCACCTGGAGAAAAACTTGAGAAACCAAAAATATTGTTTTTTATCGCTCTACAACATTTGTCTGAACCAATTTCTCGAACTTTTCCGCATAACGGACTCATCTTTTGAGAAAGTTACAACTTTTTGAATGGCAGCCCCTACCCGCTTCCACAAAAAAAAAAACGGTCCAATATTTTTCTTATTTTACACTATGGTAAGAAGTACTACGCTCGAAAAATGCTCCAAAAACCAAGCTAAGGAGATTTTTTAGAAATATTTGTGTCAATTGAAGATTTAGAAAAGTGATTTTTTTCGAAACGTCTCAGCCCCTTATCACCACTTCCTGGGGAAAAATTTCCAAGTAAAAATGTTTGTTTTTTGGTATTCTACAACTTTAGTTTCAACATTTCTTTCGAAAATGCGTTATTTGAGGAGTTATCGCTGAAAAACCGGAATTTGCACCCTCTTGTCCCCCTAAAAAGGAGCAAAAAATGTACGGATTTTCAGAAAATTCGGGTGCATCAAAATACATACTCTACATTAGCTATGTATTATATTGATCTCGTTCGGGTGATTTCTGAGCAAAAAAGCCTGAGTGAGACCTGAATCATGTAATTAATAAATAGAGTTTTCGACTTTCTCGTACACAACACTCTTCCTTACTGAAAAATTTTTCAACTTTTCATCGTCGCACAAAACTCACGCTTCGATATATTTTTACGAAAATTCTCATCACAGGTCAACCACGTCAATTCGAGGCCAATTTTATAACAGTTATGATTGGTTTAAAAGTAAACAGTTGAGCTAACTTCAGGAAATCCGTGTATTAGGTTTAAACCACTACCTTGTATCTATCGAGTCCTCGATAAGTTTTTTAAACCAAATCCTACGAAATTGTTCCAGTAGTTTTTTTTTTTTTTTTTTTTTTTCATCTAAAATTCCAAGTTTCTGTAATCTCTAGAGTTATTAAAACTACGACAATTTCTTTCAAACTTTATAAAAAAAAATAAAGAGGAGCAAAAGTCAAGTTTACTGTTGGCTGAAAAAATTCCCAGGATATGAAATTTAAATTTGACATATTTTGATTTTAAAAATCGCAACACTCAATTCGGCCGGGCCCATTTGCTCCTAATATTTTTCCTATTCCAGATTTTAATGTTTGTTATTAATGAGAAATTACCATCGAGCAAAGTAAAAGATTATAATTATTTGTAATGTAACATAAAAAATTGGTAAAATACTAGTAAAATTGATTTCAGAGAAGCACAAAAATGAGCTAGCAAACATTTACGCGATTTTAATTTTCTCTAGGTTAAATCATAACCACTTGGCATTTTGATCTAAGGTCGTTGAATCATTAGCATGATTTTATAAGGCATATTTATCCCAAAAGACCATTTCTTGTCGGTTATGATATTCATTCCATTTATTTTCATCTTCTCCTTCCCATCGATATCAATCAAAATTGCTAAAATTCGGTCAATAGGCTGTATATGAGTGGGGACGACTTTGGCTCAAAATTTGCACATGTCTATGGGGGAGATATGAGAATTTTCACCCTTTTTCTCTTCAAAAAAATATAGTTTTTCATATATTTCCCCTCAAAATTGAGCTACCGACTAGAAATTTGGTATATAGGTGTAGGCGAGATACGTTTTCAGTGGTTTCTACTTATTGGCTCCATGACACCCTCTCATAGCCCCAAAAAATTAGATTTTTGGGAACTTTCCCACATTTTTTTACTTTTTCCTTCCCCACATTTCACCTTCAAATTAAGGTAAAGGTTGAAATTGGTATATACGAGTCCTACACATACCTTTTACAATTTCAGGAAAGCAGTTTTTTGGACAGTCGTGCTCATGTTTCGAGTTTGCCCTTCTCATTTTTCACTTTTATCTCTACAATTTGCAATCAATTGCAATCTAGATGACAAATTTGAACGGATTTGGGCTTGTGAAGTAGTTAAATGAATTTTTCAGTTCGCAGAGAAGGGGAATAAATAAAATAACAAGACAATTGAAAATCGCAGAAGATACATAAAAAATGAAGCCCAAAATTCCGAACATGGCTGAATTTCACACCAAGGTCATTCTCATTCATACATGTTTGATATGCACGCAATTCAAATCTACTGGCCAGATTTGAGTGATTTTGGTTGATATCGATCTAGTAGGGGGGGGGGGGGGTAAAAAGTAAAAATACA
>FIZR01028710.1:0-31509 GCA_900060175.1 Ferrisia virgata
GGGGGGGGGGGGGGGGGGGGTGCTGAAAAGCTAAAATCGCAAAAATTGTTCCTTTTTGAGCCAATTATTAGGCAGTCCAAAGTTGTACGACTTGACTAAAAATTAACCTCCTAGATCAATTAGGGGGAAGATATAAGGGTTTTCCCTCGTTTTGACCTTAAAAATGGGCTGCTCCTCCCCTGTCTCCTCTTCAAATTGAGTTAGGAAATGGAAATTTAGTATGTGGACTTAGTTAGGACCATATTATGTATGCCTTTTGAGGGTTTCAATTTATCAACTCTATTGTACCCCCATCACAGCGCCAAAAAAATGGTTATTGGGTGAGTTTTCTTAATTTTTGTGATTATCCCTGGCAATTGTCCCCTCCAAATTAGGCTAGAAAATTGAAATTTGGTATTTAGATTAGGTATAGGTGCTTTTTGGAGTTTTTGACTTTTCAACCCCATCGCATCCCCTCATAGCCTCAAAGATGTGATTTTTTGGACGGGTTTCCTTATTTTTTGAGTTTGTTTATCCCTATCTTCCCTCCAAATTGAGCTAAGATGTTGAAATTTGGTGTGTAGATTTAGTATAGATTTTAGAGGCATCTTTTGGGAGTTTCCGCTATTGACTTCAATGTCTACCCGTCCCCCTCCATTTTTTATTCCGTAAAAGGACAATTCCAATATATTCTTTATTTTATAAAAATCAGGCTCTCTTTTTAGCCTGATTTTCTATGTCATATTGTCAATGAAAACCAGGCCATCACAGTATATTGACCTAGGGCGGATGAGAGGAAGACATTCAACAAAATCCAGTATGGGGTTCAGAAGACCGTTAAGACCATTTTCGGCCATGTAAGATATTTATATTTATTTTTATTTTATTTTCTCGAACACTAAAATCAATTACTCTGCTCGGTATGGACCAAAATCGCTTCAATTCGGCCAATCGGCTCAGTTTGAAGGTAGATTAAATGTATATGAATGGGGATGGCCTTGGATCAAAATTTAGTTTTGCCACATTTTGAGGGAGGGGATGCTGAGGGGCCAAAAACACAAAAATTATTCGTTTTGAGTCAATTGATAGAGAACTTGAAGTTGTATAACATATCCAAAAATCAACTTCCTAGGTCAATTAGGAGGAAAGATCTGAGGGTTTTTCCCTTTCTTGACCTTGAAAAAGGGCTGTTCCCCCTTGCTCCCCACTGAAATGAGGTAGGAAGTTGAAATTGGGCATGTATATTCAGTATAGCCCCTAAATATGCCTTATGAGGGTACCAGCTTTTCAGCTTCATTGCACCCTCTCACAGCCTCAAAAATGTGGTTTTTTGGCCAGGTTTTCTCATTTTTTCAGTTTTTTGAGTTTGTTCCTCGCATAACTCCCTCCAAATTGAGCTAGGAAACTGAAATTTAGTATGTACATTTAGTGAGTACCCTAAACGTATTTTTTGGGGGTCTTGACTTTTCAGCCCCATTTCACCCCTTTGCAGCCCTAGAAATATGGTTTTTCGGTCAGGTTTTCTCATATTTTGAGTTTGTTCCTCGCATAATTCCCCTCCAAATTGAGCTAGGATTTTAAAATTAGGTACGTACGTTCAGTATTGACTGTAGATGTGCCTTTGGGGGATTTCGACTTTTCATCCCCATTGCACCCCTTTACAGCCTTGAATATGTGTTTTTTGGTGGATTTTTCTAATTTTTAATGTTTGTTCCTCGCATAACTCCCTTCAAATGGAGCTAGGAAACTGAAATTATGTATGTACATTCAGTATTGACTGTACGTGTGCTTTTGAAAGGTCTCGACTTTTCAGTCCCACTGCACACCCTCACAGTCTTGAATTTGTTGTTTTTGGTTGGTTTTTTCTAATTTCTAATGTTTATTACGCGTATAACTCCCCTCCAAATTGGCGCTTGGAAGTTGAAATTAAATATGTACAGTCAGTAAGGACCCAAGTGGTGGTGTCTTTTGGGTGTTTTGACTTTGTAGCCGCATTGAACCTATCCTATGTTCAGTTCTCACGATTGTAATATGTTACGAAAATCAGGCCGAAGAAGCATCTCGAATAGCGATGTTTTTTTTTTTTTTACTTACGAATAACCAATTGATTTGTGCTATTCTAATATCATTCATCAGGGCAGATTTTCAGCTGATGCAGACATTTTGAACGTGGTGGATGTGGTGATTCAGGAGTTTTAGGAATTTTATCATTTCGAAGAATTTTATTTAGCTCTTCCGTTTGCTGCGGATTTATAAAAATTGTATTATTCTATTGCATTCGTCTACGTAATTTTGTGTATTAATACTGTACGTAGAAAATTATTGCATAAAATCACCCTCTCGGTTGTGTTTAAAATAACATCAACATTTCTTTTATTACTATCACTATCGTAAGCATATGTAATTAATCGTACATGTATGATTACGTGTCATTACTCGGTGGAAAGATTGAAAGCTGTGCTGGATACGTTGAAGTATTACCGGTTACAATTTCCACGTAATAACTGGTATTAAGTAGCTTCATTTTACTCGATCGACGTAATTATGTCAATAGTTAAGTAATTGATTTGAAATTCTATTATATTACGCTTCGTGGTATAAGGATAGAGTGGTCAGCGGTCAAGTTCAATAATTTAACGTTAGTACCGGTACCTACCTTCGTTTATACTGGCAAATACTATTCAGTTATTCGAAGCCTTCGCTGGCTTTATGAAACCTCGTAAATAATTTAATATAAATAAAATCACAATTGTGAGAAAATTATGCTAGGCGATGCGCATTATCGTAGAATTAGCTTATCTATGGCGGTCTGTGTAGAAAATGTAATTGCAATTATCGTAAGTATAGAGTCACTTTTGCATTACGTTATGTGAAAGTTTGATAGACTGCGACAAACGCTGCAGAGAGGGCGAAGGAAAAAGTGCGATAATACGACAGCTTCTTACACGTAGAATGACGTCCGCGTCTTGGGAGCTGTCATGTCATGTCGAGCAACATGTTGAATGACGCCAAAGCTTATACGTATGCGTAGGTAGAGGTACATTATATGTACTCGTACTTACTTACATACATACGTACATATGGTACATCTACCATACTATGAAACGAAATTAAAATACGATCTGCATTTGAACCGTTTAATCCGACACTTTTAATCAGACATGTTGGCAAATTACGAGCGTACAAAAACCGTAAGGTAACGATAACGTTTGCCGATACACGTTGTAAGGTAATAAAGTCACTCGAGAATGAATTCTTTCCTCGATATACCGGAAAAGAGTTGTCAATCGAAGATACCGCACAGCCACGCCGGCCTACTCCTTAACGCTGGCAATTTATTACTATTCGCCGCTGATACACACAAGAGAAAAAGGTAACTAAATTGAGACATTTTGCGTACGTGTTAAATTAATTTTTTGTACTCTGCAGTTGTAAGCCAGTTACTCCTCGTACATGTGGTGTGTACATTGTAAGCAGAAAGTGTACTTGATTCGTACTTCGAATAATGGCTCAAAAAGCTCCATATTCTTCGGGTAAGCTAATTTCGTCAAAGCTCTACGTAGATGTGTATGAAAATATAAAATTGAGCATTTCTCAACGATTGAAATCGCTCTTGAGGTTTTTAAGGCAGTTTCGATTCAGCATAGAAATCGATACAAAGGTCCTGAAAGTGTTGTTTTCGTTTCTAGTCTGATTTTCTCTCCATAATATTGTCTCAGGGTTTAAAAATGGTGGAAGAAGGGGCCAAAAAGACAACTTCTCCGAGGTATGTCAAATATTTTTACTTTATTGTCGATTGTTTTTTTGAACATTTAATTTTCTTATTTGCTCCAGCCAGGCTTAGATATACTTGTATGAGTGAGGATTACCTTGAGTTGGTGGCGTAAAAACGGTGGAGGGGAGGAGGAGGGGAGAAAAGCCTCCTACAGCGATTTCTCTCAGGTAAAAATTCACTTCTATGTGTACGTGCGAAGAAGTAAAGCCCAGAAAAGCAGTGACCGTAGCCAGCGGAATGACTCAAAGGAAGAATTTTCACTTCATCTGTGAACTATTTTTTGGGTCTAAATTTATAACTAGGGATGCAATAGTATCTTAAATGCGTACTTTGTGTTGAAAAAAAAACTATAGAAAAAAAAATTAATTGAATAAAATTGCAAATTTAAATGATGAAATCTGTAAATGAAAACAATTTTAATTTATAAAATTGAATTGAATAGGGAGGAAAAAAAAGATTTCTATGGAAATGCATTGCGAAGGAAAAGATCCAACTGGGACTCTTTGAAAAATAATATTTTGTATCTTAATGGACTATTTGATCTCAAAATCTAATGAGGAAATGGTCTAATTGCGACACTATGAAAAATAGCATTTCGTTCCCTAATGGATCATTTGTTCGTGAAATCTAATGAGAAAATGGTTCAATTAGGACGCTGAAAAATAATATTTCGGACCCCAACGGCCCATTTGATGACCAATAGACCATTTGATCACTAATGGACCATTTAATTTCTAATCGGCTATTTTTTTCTAATACATCATTTGGTCCCAAAATCTAATTAGCTCTGAGGAATTGTGATTAGAAGCTACGGTAAAAATTTCAAGAAAATCAGACCATTTTTACTCGAATTATCGCGTTAGGAAAGAAATAAAATGACAGGCAAAAAAATAGACATTTTGACTATAAATGTCTGATGCCTATTAAACGACCACTACGCCACCTTCAGAGAACACCTTACCTTGTAAAGTATGAAAATCGAAATTTCATCCGATGAATATAAAATTTCCATGGAAATAAATTAATTTCATTTATAATCTGAAGGCGAATGCCTGTTTAACTACGATTTGATGACGTCAACAACGCATTAAAATCAAAAGGGAAAAGATTTCCATGGAAATGTATGTTGTTGCCAAGAAAATGGTCCAATTTGGGCAATTTTAAAATTAATATCTCGGTCGCTAATAGACCATTTGGTCCCAAAATCTAATCAGTTCTGAGGACTGACGATCCGAACCTATGTTGAGACCATTTTCACTCGAGTGATCGCGTTAGAAAATAAATAAACAAACAAACAATGAAAAAAACACCATAGAAAGTACGATGGTCGCAATAGCGGGCAGAGTCACATAATGGACTTTTTTAAGAATTAAAAAGCACATTTTTTGGAGATTTAAGAAAAAAATCATTATAAATGTGAAAAATTTTCAGGATTTTTTTGGAAGGGAGCCCCTCTTCCCCCTCCCATTGATCCCACCTCCTCAAAAATACATCTAAATACCAATTTTTCGGCCTCTAACTTTCGGAACTTGGCAACATGTTTGCCCTCACTTCGGCTTTTTAATTTTTAGAAAAAATTTTCAGCGACCCCCCTCCTCCCTCCACTCCCCATCCCTCTTTCAAAAATCGGAGGTGGGGATTTTAACTCAAGGTCGTCCCCGCTCATATACATCTGTAAATGATTTTAATTTTCGGGGGGTGGGGGGATATATCTGCCATTGCCAAAAATGGTCTTATTCGAGTTTTAGGACCTTAAAACGGATTTGGTTGATACCCTTCCCTACCACTGCAAGTCGATGAACCGTAATAGCCTGGTTTGCTTTGACAGTATGATATTGAAAATCAGGCTGAAAATTTTACACTGCAGCGGAAATAAGCTATGAATTTTTGAAAATTGTAAAACCGAAGATGAACTTGAGCATTTTTGAGGGTATTTATTTTTCAAAAATTTGTATCTTTATTTTGCTGTTGTGCACAGAGTTGGTGCCCATACCATTTTTTTGTTCATACTGAACAATATTCACAGAATGACTCAACTTTTTTATCATCTCAATTTTGTATTTTTTGAGAATTTTTGAAATCTTATAATTTTGAAATTTTAACATTTTCCAAACATTTATATTTAATTCCGGGCATGATATAGAAAGTGGGTCCAACGGTCCATACCAGTTACCGGTACTACTGTTTTTGTTCATCTTGTTGAATGCTACTTTTAGAATGACTCGAATATCAGCTCAATTCTTCGTTTTTTTAAAATTTCTGAAATTTTTGTTATTTTGAAATTTCAACATTTTTTAAAAATTTATATCTCATTCCTGGTACAATGTATCAAGTTGGTCCATATAATTTGCTAATCGCCTATTTGTTGGATACTTAAATTTTTATATCAACTCAATACATGATTGGTCACGAGTTTTTGAAAATTTTGAGGTTTTTAATTTCGGCAGCACTGTAGCTCCAAAACAAGAATTAGGCAAATAGGCAACTCCCTGAACCGATGCGTTGTTGACATCTGTACAGGTTCCTTGTTGAAGCTTTCAGTGGGCTGCTTCCTTTTCTAGGTTTAAATTCCTCAGTTACCTGGAAACAAGATCAAAAAAGTGGATTTTTAGCCGATTTTTATAATTTCTCAATTTTGTTTCTTCTTCAACTCACCTTCTCAGTTCTTGCATAATTTTTGAGTCGTGACGACGTAAATGACAGAATATTTTGGGAAAGTTGATTTTAGCAGAACTTGGATTAGAAATGTGTATTTATGGCGATAATTTTTTAGCCTGATTTTCTGCGTCGTATGATCAATGAAAACCAGGCTCGGGGTGAGGAATATCAACAAAATCCGTTTTGAGGTCCTAGAAGACCATTAAGACGACTTTTAGCCATGCCAGATATTTATTTTAATTTTTTTTCCCGAATGTTAAAATTATTTACTCCGCTTGATACCGACCAAAATCGCTCCAATTCGGCCAATCGGCTCAATTTGGCAGCAGATTAGATATATGTGAGTGAAAATAAATTTGGGTTAAGGTTCAGTTTTGCCCCATTTTGGGGGAGGGGGTGCTGAGAGGTCAATAACACAAAAATTGCCTCTTTTTAAGCTAATTGATAGCGAATCAAATGTTGTATAGCATATTCAAAGATCAACCTCTCAAGTCATTTAGGAAGTGAGATATGGAGGGGTTTTCCCCTTTTTGACCCTGAAAAAGGGCTTTTCCTGCTCTATCTCCCCACCAAATTGAGCTAAGAAGTTGAAATTTGGTATGTATATTCAGTGGGGGTCCTAGATGTGCGTTTTGGGGATTTCGACTTTTTAGCTCCATTACATCCCTTCGAACCCCCTAAAAAAGTGGTTTTTTGATCGCTTTTTCTCACTTTTGGAGTTTTTTGAGTTTGTTCCTCGCGTAACTCGCCTCCAATTTGAGCTAGGAACTTGAAATTAGGTATGTATATTTAGTACCGACCCTAGATGTGCCTTTTGAGGGTTTCGACCTTTTAGCTGCTTTCAACCCTACCTAATATGTTACAAAAACCTGGCTAAAAAAAGTTTTTTTCTTTTGCTTTTTTTCCCATAGCCAGCCTATTGAAGTATACATTTACTTTGTAAAAGGCGCACGTCAGTGCTTCAAAATACCTTGACAAGACCAAACGGTGCCACTTAAGTGCCTCAGCGTAGTGTCTAACTGCCTATACGGTTAAATTCCTCCATCAGCGAATTACGAACACGCATTATATTACACGTATACTTACGCGGATCTGCTTGTTACGCTATGTATAGATATGTAGAGTCTTGATGAGTAGCGTAGAATTTTTCAAATAAAAATTCGATATACTCTTTCGCTAACGAGATTACAATTATTTTGCTCGCTCGTTCGCTCGCATTCGCATATTCGTGTACTGATTGGATGTAGTGGTGCGGGGTAGCAGAGAAGACCGACGTATGTGTATCTAAGTGTGTAATTTGCTTTTAGTTCGTATTACCCATCGTATACGTGTATCTGTATTTGTACCTAAATGTAATCTGCGAATTGCATTCGAACTCACATAAATCGCCAAGCAAAAAGCAATGAAAACTACCCAGCTTCGGGCGATGCCTCATGCCGCTGCTCTAATCTCATATACCTAACAGTTTATTATACATCGTAACACGTTAATATCTTCTTTATTTAGATGCGCAATTATCTGCTCTCGCCAACGAGCCAAAAAAAAAAAAAAATTTATGTACTAAGAAATTTGCCTCGCACAAATCATCTGCTAATCAAAAGTCCATCATTTGCTCTACATTTAGGTACACATATACCTAGACCTACGTACGTGTGGATACCCGTTTCTTTGAACTGTTTTGATTAGTTCTTCTTTGCGGATAACCTTGTACTAATATTGAGTTTAGATGAATTTATTCGTGCACGTGGCACAGGGCGCAGCTAAAGGCTATTCCGTTTAAAATGAAGAAAGAGTTTATTTTAGGGAGGGCCCAGCTGGCTAAAAGAATTTAAGCGTTATGATATCCTAGGCTTATCCTGAAAAGTCTTGGGTTGCGACTGCACGTCAACACTACAACTAACCTGGCCGCCGATTAAAGTTGATATTTCTTGAAGAATTTTTCCAGTTTACTTGCATTTTTGAGCTGAAAATGATTATTTAGTATGTTTTTCCTCAGCTTTTTCTCGTCAGATGATACTTTGAGCAATTTTCTCATCATTTTTTATCTTAAAAGTGAAAATCTGAACATTTTTAATGAAATTTTTCATCGAATCTCCCAATGAAGTGAGATTCTCTGTTGGACCTCAATCAATACCTTATTTCGGGCATTGTTACTAGCGCAAGAATTTGGTGGTAGCTTCGCACTAAAACAAGGTATTAATTGAAGTCGAATTGCGAATCTGACTTCATTATCGTATTCAGGGGGTTCGATTTATACGAAAATAGCAACAACATCATCAACCTAGGTATTTTGCCAAATTTGTGGCAGGGGGTGCCCTTGAGCCCCAAAGCAAGGCCGTGAAAGTTTGGTGCGACTATATCGACACGTTTAGTAAATATATAAAATTTCAAAACCCTCTCGTCATAAATTGTTATTTGGTATTAATATGAAAGTCATCACTATACTTCAAATTGACTTCTTTGGAATAAAACTTCAATTTTTATCTTATGTTTCAAGTGGGTCAAAAAATTTTGGAAAGCTGTGCTTTTTGACTAATTCAGACACGCTGAATACGAATCCGGCGTTTATTTTTCGTTCGAATCATTCGTTCGCATTTTGACGCTTAACTTTCGTACGCTCATGCCCAAAATTCTGCTATTATGTTCTTCGGCCAAAATTTTAATGGCGTAATCAGTTATAAAATTTCACGCCAAACTACTATGCTTCTATTAATTTTTAATGTTTTAGCTATTATTTCGGAGAAAAACGCATTTTTGAGCATTTTTCAAGATTTTAAGAGCGGTCTGAGTCCCCTAAAAATGAAAAAAAATTTCTAAAAATTTTACTCGTCAAAACACTTACTTTGGTAAAAAAAATTTTATCTACACCCCTCCCCCCCATAGGGTTCGCAGCTGCAGCAATTCGAAGTTTTTTGCTGTCAATGTGTCAATGTAACCCCTTCTGAGGGGTGAGAAATTTTGAAAAAATTCACGTTAATAGAAACAGCTTCACTCTAAACATTTGGATTAAAAGTATAATTTTTCTCAAATATGCGTTAATACAGAATAGTTCTTTCGATATTTTGAGCAAGGGGAGAGGTGCGGGGGGGGGTATTTTTTCAACTCTAAAATTTTTGTAGTTGTACTGAATGATGTTTTGTGGAAACTTGTGAAATCTGAAAGATTTCTGGTTTTGAAACTTTAAGAATTTTCAAAGTGTATTGGAAGACCAGAGTAATATCCCTGACATTATCACGTACGATTGATCTTAGATTTTGATCAATGGGAGGAAATTGTTTTTCAGGAGATAACGGTGATTTCTAGCCTGATCTTCTATGTCATATTGTCAATGATAATCACACTCTTACGGCCCATCGAATTATGGGCGGATGGAGGGGTAGTATTAACAAAATCTTGTTTTGTAGTCTTCGAAGAACAGTATGACCATTTTTGGCCACATAAGATATTTATTCAAACATCGAAAGATGTTTAATAGCGCATTCTACGGTTGACCATCAGCAGTTGGCTATCAACAGTGGAGCATCAAAATCTGGACAGTTAAAATCCGGATTGTTTAGATTTTGATGGACCGTATGTTGATTGCCTGAATATTGATGGGCTTAACATTTATGGTCAAATGTTCTGAGCTGTCAACATCTGGATCGTCAATAGTTACGTTATGTTCGAAAAAAAAGTTAAACGTCATGAAATAAACGCTAAGCAATTTTCAAAATTCCTAGTATTGAAAATAAATTACAAATTTAAAAAAAATTAAAAATCTTATTACTTCAGATGAAGTTTGGATTTCTGCTAGTTCAGGGGGAAGTGATAACGTGAAGAATTTTGAAAATTTGATTTGCATTTTCCCCCTAACATTCAAGTTGACGTTCAAGATGTGGGTAGTCCAGATATTGATAGTCAACTGTCAACTGTTTATAGTCCACTGTTGACTATCCGGATCTTGACGGTCAATTGTTGATGGATCTGAACTGTCCAGAGTTGACAGTCCAAATCTTGATGGTGCGAATGTTGATGGTCAACTGCTGACAGTCCAGATTTTGGAAAGTCAACTCTTGACAGTTTATGGTTGACTATCAACTATTAACGGTCAAGTGTTGATGGATTTGAATCATCAAGAGTTGACAGTACAAATCTTGGTGGTGTCGGTCTTAATGATCCACTATTATTGGTCAACTCTTGACCGTGCACTGCTCACCACCAACTCGTAACGCTCAAGTGTTGGCAAATTTAGACCATCAGCAGTTGGAGTACGTTTGACGCAAAAGTTGAGCATTGTAAAAAAAGATGCCAATCAATTTTTCAAAATTCTGAATGTTGGAAAATATCACAGATGGAATTTAGACTTATGCCGGAACAGGGGAAGGTAAGATGCTCACAGGCTTTGGATTATATGTCTCAGGTTCATTAGATGATATGTAGTTGGATTATATGAGATAAAAAGTTAAAATGCCAATAACTAATGAAAAATCAATTACGTTCATAAATTTAGGATGGGAATCCTTCTGATGAGTTCAAACTGAAAATAATTTTCTCAGCTCGATACTGATCAAAATCGATCAAATTTGAGACATAATCTTAGATTAGTAGCAGATTCAGTATTCTAGGATGGGGTTGACTTTGGATCAAAATGCAGTTGTGCCAGAATTTGGCGGAGAGGTGCTGAGAAGTTGAAATTTCAAAAATTGTTTCTCTTTAAACCAATCAATAGACAATCCAAAGCGCTTCCCAAGTCTGTTAGAAAGGGAGATATGAGACAACTTCCTCTTTCTGACCTTAAAAAAGGGCTGTTCTTCCCATATTTCCCCTGGGGTTTTGACTTGCTCATAGCCCCAAAAATGTAGTTTTATCGTTAATTTTTAGTCTGATTTTCTATGTCATATAGTCAATGAAAACCATGCTATGACATCAGTAGGGGGAGGGGGGAGATACTAAAATCCATTTTGAGGTCCTAGAAGACCATTAATACAATTTATGGCCATATCAGATATTTATTTTTATATTTTTATTTTTATTTTTTTCCCCCGAACATTAAAGTCATTTACTTCGCTCAGTACGGACCAAAATCGTTCCAATCCGGTCAATAGGCCCAGTTAGGCGGCGGATTAAATACATACGAGTAGGGATAGCCTTGGGTAAAAATTCAGTTTTACTCCATTTTGGGGGAGGGGGTGCTGAGAGGCCAAAAACATAAACATTGCTCTTTTTAAGTCAATCGACAGAGAATCCAAAGTTGCTTAAAACATTCAAAAATCAACCTCCTAGGTCAATCAGGAGATGAGATATGAGGGGTTTTAGCCTTTTTTGACCTTGGAAAAGGGCTGCCCCCCCCCCCTATCTCGCCACCAAAATGAGCTAGGAATTTTAAATTCGGTATGCACATCCAGTAGAGGGTTTGGAGGTGTCTTTTGATGGTCCCGACTTTTTTGCTCCATTGCACCCCCTCACAGCCCCTAAAATGTGGGGTTTTGTTTAGGTTTTCTCATTTTTTGAATTTTTTGAGTTTGTTTCTCGCATAACTCTCCTCCAAATCGAGTTAGGAAACTGAAATTCGGTATGTACATTTAGTAGGTTCCCTAGATGCGCTTTTTGGGGATCTTGACTTTTCAGCCGCATTTCACCCCTTTGCCAGCCCTAGAAATGTGGGTTTTTGGTCAGGTTTTCTCATTTTTCGAGTTCGTTCCTCGCATAATTCCCCTCCAAATTGAGCTAGGATTTTGAAATTACGTACCTACGTTCAGTATTGACTCCAGATGTGTCTTTGAGGGATTTCAGCCCCATTGCATCCCCTTACAGCCTTGAATATGTGTTTTTTGGTCGATTTTTCTATTTTTTAATGTTTGTTCCTCGCATAACTCCCATCCGAATTGGCTAGAAAGTTGATATTAGGTATATACAGTTGCACACAGTCAGTAAGAACTCTAGATGTGCCTTTCGGGGCTTCTAACTTGTTAGTCTCATTGAACCCATCCTGCCCCCAAATCTCCGGATTGTAATATGTTACTAAAATCAGGCAGACGATGCTTTTTTTTCGGACTAGAAATACAGAAAATAATCAGTTTATTGCATTTAGGTAATTCGCATTTGATGTGGGGGTAAAAAAATTCCCATGATCAAGAAGCAGCATTAAAATTTCTCATGACACCTGCCAAGATTTAAAATCGCTCGATGAATTTTGCAATAGCATTAAAATGTACGATCGTGTAATGGTAAATACAGTGTCGTTCCAGGCGAGTTTGTAATACTTATTTACACATTGATCGATAGTCAGTTACATGCGATCAAACATTCGACTGACAATGCCAAAATTATATTTGCCATAGATAAATACGCTATTAGCGCTTATAGATATCATCTGTTTTAGGGTAGTTTGCATTCTTGCAGCTTTCTCCGATACACTTAGATGCGTTTCTATGAGAATGCACGGATTTTATTACGCTGGCAGCATTTGGCCGGTATCCAAGTTGATCGGTGTTTGTTTTTTTTTTTTTTTTGACCTTTTGCGTGTACTTACGATGCGATTTCTCATTAGCGCGATGAATTTGAATAATATTTAAAAATATAGGTATGAAATAGCCAGTCCGGTCGACCGACTGATAACCCGATTTGCGCTTTTTACTCGTAAAAGAGCCGCGCGAGCCATTTTCTAATGTAGGTAAGGTACGTAATACATGTATAGGTAGGTACCTCTACCGATATACTTATACCTACTACATAGACATATATACATGCATACATATAAATACACACGTATGATGTATGCGAATGCGTGCGATTGCACAGTCGTATAGCTCTATAAGAGCGATTGCTTTGCTATTATAAATGGAAATGGCTATGTTCGGATGTAATTCCATTCGTGAATTCGTGCTCATTTTTTCGGCTAATAAATTTACGAATCCTTATTCACGAACACGTTTGAATCGGTTGGAAATAACGATGGGAAGAATGTATATCGAGAAACGCGACAATAATTGTTAATGCTTGTACATGCTCATATCATAGTGAGAGGAATCAATGTGGCACGTTTGTGATTCGCAACCGAAATTGTCATCTGGTTAATTGATCGTATATAGAAGGCGGTCGAGTGAATTTAAATGTAATTTCACTCGTGTTTCCTATCACTTTTCATTGAATAGGTTTTATTTTATCTCGACTTCTTATTATTCTTCTTCTTCTTCCAGTCTTCGTTTTGCTGTACGTCTTCTGCATTCTGTCTTTTTTTTTTTTTTTTTTTTTTTTTTTTTTTTTTTTCATTTTCAATTTTACTTTTGTATTAATTTTATCGGCTTGGCTTATTGGTTGATTCTTTTCGCGTGTTTTGTTAGCTACGTCGTTGGTACGTCTACGTACTTATGCTACCTATTTAGGTATATGAAAAATATGCGTGTGAAAGTTACACATGTATATGCGATTAGTATGTTTTTTTTTACGTTTCTAGTTATTTTTATCGGGCATGTATAGGTCGATTAGTTCTTAAATTCTATTTTTATGTAGTAAAACAGAACAAAAATGTTACCAACATGTCATTTTTTCAACAAAAAAAAAAAATTTTCCCGAAATGAACCATTAAAATACTCATGAAAAACCTTACGTTCAGTAGGTTCGATTTATATGATGACAATGGTAATATTATCAGTATCATTTTTGGTTCATCTTATACGTAACGGGGAGAGAGAGGAGTTAGAGGAGCCCAGAAAATGGCTATGAGGATTTGGCATTACAGAAAGATGGGTATAAATTGGAGAAAAGTTTGACGAAAATAGTGGAAAATTTACCCAAAATATGGAAAAAATGGTTAAAAATTATTCAAGTATAATCAAGTAAAAATTCGATAAAAATAGGTAAAAAGTTAGAAAAATTGATCGAAAATTACGAAAAAATGGTTAAAAATCACAAAAATGTGGGAAAAATTTGACCTATAATATGAAAAAAAAAAAAGCATTACTTCAAGATGCTTTTTTTCCAAATCAGCGTTACGGGTAGGAATGATTCAATGGAGTTAAATTTCAACTTCCTAGCACCGTTTGGAGGGGAGTTATGCGAGGAACAAACATTAAAAATTAGAAAAAAAGATCAAAAAACCACAAATTCAGACTGTGAGAGGGTGCAATGAGGCTGAAATGTCGAGACCCCCAAAAAGCACAACGAAGGTTCCTATTGAATGTACATACCAAATTTCAAGCTCCTAGCTCAATTTGAACGGGGGGTTATGCGAGGAATAAAGTCAAAAAATGAGAAAAACCTATAAAAATCACTTTTTTGGGGCTGTGAGGGGTTGCAATGGAGCTAAAAAGTCGGAACGCCCAAAAGGCACATCTAGGACCCCAACTAAATGTACATACCAAGTTTCCACTTCCTAGCCCCATTTGGTAAGGAGATAGGAGACGAACAGCCCCTTTTCCAACGTCAAAAAGGGGAGAAACCCTCATGTCTCTCCTCTTAGTTAACTTGGGAGGTTAATTTTTGGATACGTTATGCAACTTTTTACGTTTTTGCGCTCTCAGCACGCCCTCTCTCAAATTGAGACATAACTGAATTTTGACCCAAAGTCATCATCCCCTCTCATGTATATCTGATTCATCATCAAACTGAACCGATTGATCAAACTGGAGCGATTTTGGTCGCCTATCGAGCGAAGTAAAGGATTTTAATGTTCGGCAGAAGAAAATAATAAAAATAAAAATAAATATCCGACATGGCTAAAAATCGTCCTAATGGCCTTCTAAGATCCCAAAACGAATTTTGTTGGTATTCCAGCTCCCCCCCACCCTCTATCGCCTTTGGTCGACAGACTGTAATGACCTCGTTTTCATTGAAAATATGACATAAAAAATGAGGCTAAAAATATTGTTGTGAATCATTGTTAATTGAGTGAAAAATTTCTCACAATGAATAAAAAATCAAAGAAAATTAATAGAAAATAAAGAAAAATCATTAAAAAATGATTTAAATTGTGAAAAAAGAATCATCGAAAATTGGGTAAAAATTTAATAAAAACGGGTGAAAAGCACAAAAAATTGATCAAGAGTAATGAAAATACGTGTTTGAAAATGGGTAAAAATTGGCCTAAATGATGAAACAATTAGCTGAATAAGAACGAAAATTGGGTAAAAATTTGATAAAAACTAGTAAAAAGAACAGAAAATTGGAAAAAAAATGGTGAAAAACCGAAAATAAATTCACCTGAATCATGAAAAAAAAAAATCAAATGGGTGAAAAATAGGTAAAAATGGACCCACGTCATGAAAAAGATCGTTTAAAATTGAAAATCAAATAAAATTTGCAGAAAATTGATCGAAAATTATGAAAAAGTTTCATAGAAATGTTTGATAATTGGTTTAAATGATGAAAAAAAATCGTTGGAAATTGCTAAAAAAAACTAATAAAATTTTGATAAACATATTTGGATGAAAAGTGCAAAAAATCATGAAAAAATGTTGGGAAAACTGTTGAAAATTGACCTTTAATTATGAAGAAACTTGGTTTAAAATTATCAAAAACTGGAAAAAAATTGACGAAAATGGTTGAAAATTCATCTAAAATATGCAAAAGATTGTTATAAATCATCGAAAATTAAGCGGAAATTTCCCAAAAATGATAAAAAGTGAACAAAAGTAATTTCAAATTACGAATGTTGAAAATTGGATGGATATGAAAAAAAAAAAAATCATTAAAAAATCATCGAAAATCAGGAAAAAGTTTGATAAAAATGGGTAAAAGTGTAGAAAATTGATCAAAAATCATGAAAAATTGTTGAAAGATGGACAAAAATTGATTTGAATTACGAAAAAAATCGTTTGAAAATCTTCTAATATTTTGTGAAAATTTGATATAAATGGTCAAAAAGTGCAGAAAATTGAAGAAACATCGTGAAAAAATGTCGAAAAATGGCTGAAAATTGGCTTTAGAACGTTTTCTTTTTCAGCATAAAACTTACATTTTTTAATAAAACAGATTATATAAAACTTTACTTATTAAAATTCTTTGGGAGATTTGCGGAAAATCATTGGGTTTGGCAACACTGATGAATGCTTTTCACAAAGACATGATGGTTTCCACAGAATGGCCCATGGCCATAAGACATATTTATGTCAAAAATGGAAAAAAATGAAGTAATAAAATATCGATTATGGATAATTCGAATGCGCTGAGCTGGATCATCGGTTTAGTCTGTTGATCCAATCCCCTCCTCCCCTCCTCGCCATTATCAGTCCTAGCACTCTGCTTGAATACAAAGTTCAGTGAATAAAAATGGAGAAGGGTGTAAAAATCTTGCATTTTTTGATAAAAAGAGGTGATGGGGGAGGAGTTAAGTAGCAAGCACAGAAATGAGTTGATTATTTCACTATGCCATAAGATATTTTCATTTTTTCTCATGCTTTTTTCCTATTCACGTCAAGATAGTCTCCCTGAAATGAAAATTTGAATAGTGCATTCAGTGTTTATATGAGAATATCTATATTTCTTACATCATTTAATTTTTTTCATTATAGTCTCAAACTTGAAAAAATTTAATTTTTCAAAACCCTTCCAGTTTCATCATGCTGCTGTAGGTGAGCCAAAAAATAGACATGATTTTCACTTTATTACAACAACATTTTACCCTCATCAAAATAGCCACACACAAACATATCACTTCCTGAAACACCTTTTTTGGAAACGAATTGTGGATAGCAATAAATACGAAAATCATCGAGTGGTCGGGCTCGGTACTAAGTTACTTCGTATTTATCTAGCCGGTAGATAATTCAAAACACGAATCTACTCGATTTTTAGCTTGTTATATATATATTTTTTTTCTGTAGGTAGAATGCAGTATTTAGCTTCACATACGTCGATATACGTAGACGTACTCGTGCCTAATCTGCTGGCAAAATCTTTTACAACGGGCTGAAAAATTTGACTAAAAAAAATTTCGACAGTCGGTACACATGTAAAGATACCGTTATATCGACTGTGAATTTTTTTCTTTTCATTTCCAATCATTCTTACCTATCATTTAACATTAGGCAGATGAATAGTCTGAAAAATGACGATGATTCGGAAATCAAAACACGTGCTTCGAAGACGTAACATAAACTGCAGCTTCGATATACTCTTCTATACATATCTAGACGAAGACGAGACGAGCCTGCGTACTATTTCCGTATACGGATATCATGTATAATTAGCGCCAGTTCTTCGACGACAATCGCTAGCATCCGAGCACGTTCCTTTATTAACGAATCATTGACTCGAATGATCACACGGTTTATACCTATGAGAGGGGAAAAAAATAGAATGCGAACAAAAAAACGACACATACACACACGCGCTATCGCGCGACAAAAACTCGTTTGGTGTTTTTTTTTTCCTCTTCATTACGAAGATGGATTTTTTAGCCACAAAAGTGTATTCCTATATGGGTAATGTTTTAGAGAAGGTTTTTTTTTTACGCGAATAATAATAGCATATGGGTATCGTCATTTAGTATGAATATGAATGACAATAGTCGTTCGCATAGGCAGAGTTTGGTCATGGGGGACGAATGGGTTAAATCCCCGCGATGGTGAGCAAAAAAATATTAAAAGAGCATCGCACATCCTGATTTTTGTAAAATATTTGATTTGCGTATGTAAATTGAAAAGAAGAACGACAAAGGTCACATTTAAATTCTCGCTAAATCCACACACGCCAGATTCATATACAAGAAATAAACCACGCTGAAAAGTCGAAACCTCCAAAACGCACATCTGAGACCTATACTAAATATACATACCAATTTTCAACTTCTTAGCTCGATTTTAAAGGGAACCATGCGACGAACAAACACGAAAAATAAGAAACACCGAACAAAAAACTAAATGAGGGGTATGAGAGGGTGCAATTGGGCTGAAAAATCAAAATACCAAATTTAAAATTCCTAACTCAATTTGGAGGGGAGTTATACGAGGAAAAAATTTTAAAAATAAAAAAAAACAACCGAAAAACTACATTTTTGAGGCTGTGAGGGGATGCATTGAGCCTGAAAATACGAAACCCTGAAAACACCCTCCAGGATCCCTAGTAAATGTAAGTACTGAATTTCAACTTTTTTGCTTAATTGAGGCGAGGGGAGGGGGGTTATGCGAGGAACAAACTCAAGGAGCAAGAAAAATTGACCAAAGAACTACAGAACTACATTTTTGGGGTTGTGAAACTCCCAAAAAGCTCACATAAAACTTCGGCTAGAATCACATACCAAATTTCAATTGCTCACCTTAATACAGCAGGGAGTTAGGGGAGGGGCAGCCCTTCTTTAAGGTTAAAAAGGAAAATGTTGTGTAACTTTGGATTGTCTGTTGATTGGTTGCGCTATTAAACATATTTCATTTTCCTCAACATTTAAAGTTAAAATCATAGAATCAACCAGGTTCAAAGTCAAATAATTTTCCTCAAACATTTCGACTTAAAATCATAAAATTAATCCAGAGTCAAGGTCAACTGTTCATGAGTCAACTTTAAATATCTCCAATTTTCCTTAAAATTTCAGCTTGAAATCATAAAATCAATCTTTCATAAAATAAGTCCACTGATGTCATTCCAAGCCATCAAAATTCATCCAATGATTACGGTCAACTGTTGATGGTCAAATGTTGATCATTTTTCCAGAACGCGCTATTGAACATCTTTGGATGTTAGTAAGTCCACCGATCTCATTTAAGGCTATACAAATCTGTCCACTGATGTCAGTTCAATGATGACATCACCCTGTTGATGGTCTACTAATAACATCTCTAATTTTCCTCAATATTAAAATTTCAACTTGAAATCGTAGAATCAATGCTCCATAAAATAAGTCCACTGATGTCAGTTCAATGATGACATCACTCTGTTGATGGTCCACTAATAACATCTCTAATTTTCCTCAATATTAAAATTTCAACTTGAAATCGTATAATCAATACTCCATAAAATAAGTCCACTGATGTCATTCCAGGCCATCAAAATTCATCCACTGATATTGGTCCATTGATGACGTCACATTATTGACAGTTCACTAATGTCATCCAATGATTACAATCAACTGTTGACGGTCAATTGTTGCTGATTTTGTCCAGAATACGCTATTAAACATGTTTCAATGTTAATAAGTATCTGGCATGACCGAAAATGGTCTTAATGGCCTTGTAGGACCCCAAATGGATTTTGTTGATATTCTCCCCCGTTCCTAAACTGCTGCAGTTCGATAGGCCGGAATAGCCTGGTTTTCATTGACAATTTGACATAAAAAATCAGGCTAAAAATGGAATAAATATTTACATTTGAGCAAGTTAAAAATGTTCTCGTTGTGGAGGCGATGAGAGGGAGGCGTTGAAGCTTAATATTTGGTGTGAAATTAAAATGTATAGGGTGAAATTTAGTGCATTTTCCGGCGTTTTAGCTTCAATTCGGTGGGTTTTAAATCAATGTTTTTTGCAAAATTGTTTCAAAATGTTACTGAAATCTCAATATTTTCATCAATTTTCATGATATTTTAAACATTTTTAATAAATTCGATTATTTTTAAAAAATTTTCAATCGTTTTTTAGATATTTATCGTACTCAAAGATACGCTTTCTAGGGAAGCTTAGTCGTCCCCATCTCCCATTCGTGTTTCATTCCTTCTATGGTCGTTGGTAAAAATGTACGAGTACTATACTTAGGTCGTCTTAAATACCTACTGGTCGAATTTGTCGGCGCGAGAATTGATCTTTGGTCGGTCAGTTTGCCTAAAAAAAAAAAAAGATGGGAAAAAAGAATAAGGTATAAGAATAAAAAAAAAACACACCTTAGTTGTATAAATGGAGGAAATGGACGTTTCGTGATTTCCTAGTAAATAAACAACGATTAGAACAAGCTTTTGTGAAACTCGGTCAGTAATAAAATTAAGCGATTTTTAATGCTATAGATAGACCCAGAGGTATACGTATTTGGTATTTATGTATGTAGGTAGAGGTACTCGCTTCTCAAAGTACTTTGTGTTCAGGCGAATGTACCCAATAACAGAAAAAGCAATACGTGTAGTACATTTCGTGGTAATTTCGAGTTAAACGTATGTGTACGTAGGGATAGGTACAAGGTGAGTATTTCAATTTACAAAGTATTTTCTATTACGATGGGTCAGTCATGCAATATGACCATTTAGCCAAGTCTGCCGACTGCACTATTTTTCCCTCGTGAGACCGAAGAAATAAGACATGGACGCGAAGACAACCTAGACACCTAAATGACTCTCCAGTTACTTACATAAAATAAAACTAACAATGCTACTGGTTTTTAACTAAACTGTACTTAGCCGAAATTCGTTCCAAATATAATGTGCATACGTAAACTTGTATGTAGTTGTACCCACCTACCAATCTACCTATCTACCTATTCACTCATCTTTGCCTATATTACCTCGTATATGGTTAAAAATATAATTTAAATCGTTGTGCTCGGTCGTCGCGATACGATATTCGTCGCTACTAGTGCTACCGCTTAAGTGGTCTAGAAACTAATTTCCTCACACACGTATCTCGCATTCTTTATCGTGTACGCGTTCCTCTCTTCGTAGCAGGTAGGTAGGTAGGTAGGTAGGTAGGTAGGTAGCTAGGTATATCGATATCGTCGTGTATCGCATCGTACGCATATGATGGTGTATTATTTATAAGCCATCGCACCTTATCTTAAAACCATCATAATTATACGCTCAAATAAACCTAGCGTATTCGTATATTGAAAAATATATAAGTAAGTGTAATAGAAAAGCGCACAACTCAATGCTCAACGTAATTGTATACACAGTACGCATACCTTAGTACGGATAGGTAAAGGTATATCTATATGTAGATATATTCATTTGAGTACGTAGATGTACCCTACCCATACGCATATCTTGGCATGCACAAATGCAATGTCGCCGCCTTTCTACGCTACATCAGATTATCGAGCACCACCTCTCTGCAAGACGAGAATTATCGCAGCTAATTAATTTACCATTATACGCGTATTAGCAATTTTTCATGCCTACGTAAAGGCACGAGCCGATCAATTGATGCAAATGCCAATGACAGATTCGTAGAAATCGTTTGTTTGCTGAAAAAAGATTACTACGAGTCAAAATTTCGCCAAAGTTGACTCACAACCCAAGCTAGTTACCAGGGTTGGAATTCACGAGGTCATTTGTGACTCAGATCAAATCTCGAATCATCGAGCAAAATCTATCCGGATCACTCCAATCACGGATCATGGATCTTACTTCAAAAGCTGATCTCAACTCGGATCAATTTTCACGGATTTTTTTTTTTAGAAAAATGATCCAAATCACAAAAACTTGGATCATTGGATAATCTTTTTTCAAAACGCAGACTGCAGTAATTTCCTGATCCGCGATCGTGATCTAATCCTGCAGCACAAACTACACTTTAAAAAATTGATCCGGAAAAGTCAACATTTCAGGGTAATAAATTGGATCAAATCACAGATCATACGAAAAATTGTATCCCAATCACATATCGCGGATAATTTTAAAAAAGGATAATCCAAAATGATCCGAATCACGTATCAATGATCCGCATATTCCCAACCCTGCTAGTATAGCTTTATTTTAGGGTGTTGCACAGAAGGGTAGAGTGAAGGTGGAATGATGAGCTCCTTCCTCTCGAAGGCAGCTTCCAGGAATTTACATTTGATAAAATATAACATAACTTGCTAACCTATTTGGTTATTTTCGTTCCATAAAAAAATTCAAAAATTCATATTATGCAGCGTGGAAGGGAAAAGAGGGAGAAGCGGTTTTGAAATTCTTCATAGACAGAGTTCAAGTATTGATTAAACTACCTAGTAATATTGAATGCACCTAAATTTTCAAATTCAAAAAATCAGACCCTTGTCAATCCTTCGAGTTTTTTGTCATATTGGCTATGAAGTTCAGGCTATCACTGCCTATCGACTTAATGTAGATTAATGGGGGGGATCTTAGAAAACTATTACGACCATTTGTGGCGATGACAGATATTTATTTTAATTTTAATTAATTTTTTTCTGAAAGTAAAAATCATTTCTGCAGCTCAATACTTACCAAAATCGATTCATTTTGGAAAATAGACTTGGACTGGTGGAAGATTTGATATTTTGGAGTGGCGATGACTTCAGCTTAAAATTCAGTTATGCTCAAATTTAGGGGAGGGAGTGGTGAAGACCGCAAATCGAAAAAATTGCTCTTTTTTGAGCCAATTGATAGAATATCCAATGTTGTACAATATATCCCAAAATCAGCTTCCTAGGCCAATCAGGAGGGGAGATTTGAGGGGTTTCCTCTTTCTGACCATGAATAATGATTGTGTCTTTTCTATCTCCTCTCTAAATTAAGCTAGAAAGTTGAAATTTGGTGTATAGAGTCGGAAGAGACTATAGATACGCCGGGGGGGAGGTTGTATTTCTCAGACTCATTGCTGCCCCTTACAGCCCCGAAATGTTTCCAGAGTGGGGGTTCTTATGCTTTGAACTTATACCTCCCATAACTTCCTTCCAAATTAAGCAAGAAAGTTGAAATTTGATATGTGGGTTTAGTAGGGGGCCGTAGATGCACTGTATTCCCTCACAGCACCAAAAATTTAGTTTTTTGTTCGGTTTTTCTTCTTTATTGAGTTTGTTCCTTGCATAAATCGCCTCAAAATTGAGCCAGGAAGTTGAAATTTGATAAATGTTTTAAATGTGCTTTTTGAGTTCATACTTTTTAGCACCTCACAGATCTCACGAAGAAGTTTTTTAGTCCTTATTTTTTTGGGGGGTTTGTTCCTCACATAATTCGCCTACAATTTGATCTAGGCGTTAAAATTTGGTATACAGCTTTAATATAGATCTTAGATATGCCTGTTAGGGGTTTCAGCTATTCACTCTCCTACCTGTCAACTTGAATTGGTGGCGGCTTTCAAAATTTGTAAAACATATTCAAAATTATCCTTCCGGATCAATTTACCAGGGAAGATGTGAAAGGTTTTCCTTTTCTGGGCTCGTGAGAAGGCTGCCCCCGCATATCTCCTCCTCCGACACCTTCCATCTTCTCCATTCAAATTCCAAACTTCAAATTCAATTTGGAGGAGAGTTCCGTGTTAAAAAAAAAACTCCCTAACTGGAAGAATTGCCTTAAAAAACCGCTTTTTGTAAGCCTCTACAAGGTACAGTGAAGCTTAAAATTTGGTCAAAACCCATCCGCTAGTTTACACACTTGTAACTCATAATGTGACCTGTCTAATGTTCAGCATGAGAACAAAAAATTTTCTAAATTTTATGTAAATAGAACATTTTTTGTCATTTGTAATAAATTTTATCGTAGGTAGTATCCTTTTGGAACAATAAAAGGAAAATTCTGATGAGGAGGGGGAGATTTAGAAGAATTGTTAGAAATGTTCCCCTAGGGGACACCTTCCTTATGAGATTTCAGTGCGTATCAGTCTCAAATTTAAAATCGCAAGGACCAATTACTTATATTTTAACACCCATATGAAAAATTTTAGATCATAAATATGTAACATATCCAACATATCCATGTAAATATTTTAAAATTGATCATTTTTCGCGAATCTTTGAACAAAAACTTCAAATCAATAATCAAGAACATAACATCAAAAATTCCACATCAAAAACATAAAGTATACATTTAGTATTTTTAAAATTCTAAACTTTTTTTATTTTTAACTTTTTTATGTGTTTCAATTTTTTTATTTTTAAATTTTTGGCATTTTTAAACTTTTTTATTTTATAATTTAAAAAATTTTTAATACCTTTTTTATTTTTTAATTTTTTTTCACTTGATTCTTTAATTTTTATTTCAACTTTTTTTCAATTTTCAATTTTTGATATGGATATGTCTCAGGGCAGGGGGTCATTCTGTGAAAATATTACACTTTTTGTGTTATGTTTTTGATTTTTGAACTTTATGCTAAAATGTTAACATGGATATGTCTTAAGGGTGGGAAAGTTTGATAAAACTTACAAAGAAAGGTGAGAATGACTGATTTTTGGACTTTATGTTAAAATGTCTGAGTTGAGTATTTGATTTTAGATTTGAAGTTTTTGATCAAAAACTTGCGATGAAAGATGATTATTAAAGATTTTTGCACTTTATGTTCAAATGTTATAACTCGGGAAAAAAGATGATTAAGTATGGATGAGTTTTGTACTTTATGTTGAAATATTGTCCTGGATATGTCTTTACATTTTATGTTAAAATGTCCGAGTTGAATTAATGTGAAAAAAAAATAGAAAAATAAAAGAACATACGAATTAAAAAATATTAAAAAATTAAAAACTATAAAAAAATGGAAGAATTAAAGATTATTGTGGGTGACTTTTGCACTTGATGTTGAAATGTTGACATGGATGTGTAACATTTTTTTGTTAAGTAAAAAAATAACGGATCATTAAAATGTTAACATGGATATGTCCTAAGGGTGGGAAAGTTTCATAAAACTCACAATGAAAGATGAGTATGGATGATTTTTGAACTTTATGTTTCAATGTCCTAATTATCAAAAAAAAAATATATATATATATGAATTTATCAATCGTTATCAACATTACACATCCCTGATCTACAATTTTCCTAAATTTTTTAAATTTGACATATCCATGTTGAAATCTTCAGATAAAGTCCAAAAATCATTCATCGTCATTTTTCATTGCGAGTTTTTGATTATAAAATTAAACTTCAAATCAAAAACTTTACTGAACTTGGACATTTTAACATCAAGTGCAAAAATTATTCATTTCACCTTTACCCGAAATTATTAAAATTAAACTGCCCCATCCTTAAGACATATCCATTTCAACATTTCAACATAAAGTTCAAAAGTCATTCATACTCATCTTTCATCGCGAGTTTTTTATCAAAAATTTAAAACCAAAAATCAAAAAGTCACGTTTTCAGAAACTGATCCCAGCCTCTCAAGACATATCCATGTCGAAAAATCATTCCGGAGGATTGGTGGAAGTTGCATACATCTTCTATGCTTGCTCCCTAATTCCATGGTTACTTGTGTAAAACATTCTACAAAAATTCATCAAAAAAAAAAAATATATGTATATATATATATTTGAAACTTGAAACTTATCTTCTATAGATCAATGAATGTACAAAAATATGAGCATATAAAAAGGAAGACGAGGTAGAAGTCTGTTAACACAGTAAGCTACATTATTATGCGTTTACGATGCATTTTTTATTATTCGTATCACGTTATTTAATCTCGCGGTAACATTGGCAAATATATGTTAACTCGGGCTGTGAAATTTCCTCCCAGCAGCACGGCCTATTACCATAACGAGTTCCGCAGTCTATTTTTCTCTTATATTTCTTTTTCCAATCGCCACCACAGCGTTAATTAATATCTTCAATAATACTTTATACGCTAATGATATTAGAGTGGGTTGTTAGTTTAATTTTTCAGAGCGAACGCGTTTACTGAATTTAAATTTGTAAGCCATACGCTATAAAGTTGACCACCTACAAAGGCGATTAGCCTTTTGAACCTTATTAGTTCGGTATAGATCCTCGGGGCCACATGCTAATTGGTCACGTATTTCGCTACTAAAAATTAGCCGATTGTTTGCAAATTATAACAATGACTATTCTTTCGTATAATATGTATTACCTATCGCGTAACAAGGAAATGGTTTTAGTCAGCTGGATATGTACGTTTTGTCACCCCTCCCCCTATTTCTTATTTCTACAGCCTTACAGTTTACCTATAGCTACATGTGGTTTGTACGTTTTTTTTTTTATTTCATTCTGAAAAAATATTATCTTATCCAATTATAACTCACGTAGGTGGTTAAGTACATGTTTGCAAAACAGCTTCAATCTATTGCGTAATAAAAAAAAAAAAATCGCCGTTATAGAAATTATGAATGAAATTGAAACGGAAGTGTGATTTATGATGAGTAGATATTTCAAAGAGATGGTAATTTAACACATGGGTAAAGTAAGTTGTAGCAATTACAAAATCGAAATGTATTATCTACTGATAACTTTATTTCTTCGTTATGCTTTGGGAGGAAATATGTACAATATCAATTTTTATTTGTTTTAAAAAAATTTTTTTTTAATTTTATTTACTTTTTTCTTCACTGTTTTTTAATTTTTTCCCCGTGCTTCTTCTGTGGTATGTTAATTTTATTTACTATGTCCAAAATTTCGCACCATGAAAGTACAAGAACATCTATAATTGAATATCGATGCCTAATGCATATCAGTCTGAATTTGCAACACAGATCGAATAGCTGTGAACACATATCTCACCCTATCTCTTTGAACACAGCGATTAAAATTAAAAAAGGGGGGGCATCGCCAAGCGATGCTTTTTCAGCTTGATTTTCTTGATATATCTGAATCATGAAATTGAGGATAGGAAGGGTCCAATGCGGCTAGAAAGTCAAAAACCCCAAAAGGTACATTTAGGGTCCTCATCGACTGTACATACATAATTTCAACTTCGTAGTCCAATTTGGAAGGGAGTTAGGCGAAGAATAAACAGTAGAAATCAGAAGAAACGACCAAAACCCTACAATAAAAAGTCGAAACTCCCAAAAAGCACAATTAGCGTCCCTACTGAATGTACATACCTAATTTCAAATTCCTAGATCAATTTGAAGGAGAGTTATGCGAGGAACGGACTCAAAAAATAAGAAAAAACGACCAAAAAATCACATATTTACTGTGAGGGGGTAAAATGGGGCTGAAAAGTCGAGACCCCCAAAAGGAACATCTAGGATTCCCACTGAACGTACTTTTCAAATTTCAGCGTCCTAGCTTTATTTGGAAGAGAGTACTTAAAGAATGAGAAAACCTGACCAAAAAACCACACATTTCCAGGGCTGCGTGAGGGGGTGCAATGGAGCTGAAAATGCGGGACCCCCAAAAAGCACATCTAGGGCTCCTACCAAATGTACATACCAAATTTCAACTTCCTGTCTCATTTATATCAAAATGACCCAAAAAGTAACTCGAGTCTGAATTTGGCTCAAAATATTTTTGCTAGTTCCTCTTGGAGGTCTAGTAAAGTAATCACCGTAATTTTGCGCTGAACCTTTCATGGTGGTGGGGGGTGACCCCTGCAATTTTCGAATGAATAATTTCGATTTTTTGTCAAACAACTGCTCAACTTTAAAGGCTCTTATTTCAAGATTGGCTAGACTTTGGATGAATATGTTTGCACTATTTTGATGCTAATTCAAGGAAAATTTCAAATTTATGTTAAAAATTTTTAAAACATAAATTAACATTGAAAAATGTTTAATAGCGTATTCTGGAAAAATTGTCAACAGTTGACCATTGTCATTGGATGACATTGGAGGACCGCCAATAGTGTGACGTTATCATTGGACTGACACCAGTGGACTTATTTTGTGAAGGATTTATTTTATGATTTCAAGTTGAAATGTTGAGGAAAATTAGAGATGTTTGAAGTTGACCCATCAACAGTTGGCCTTGACCTTGAATTGATTATATGATTTTGAGTTGAAATGTCATCATCCGTTGACTCGCCTACAATTGAGCTTGACCCCTTTTAAGATTTCAAGTTGAAATGTTGAGGAAAATTAAAGGTGTTTAAATTTGCCTCATAAACAGTTGACCTTGACTGTCAATTGATTTCATGATTTTAAGTTGAATTGTGAAGGAAAATCAAAGAAAATTGACCTTGATTTCAGATTGATTTTTATGATTTTGAGTTGAAATGTGAAGGAAAATTAAAGAAAGTTAACCCATCGTGACCTTGATCCTGGTTGATTTCATGATTTTAAGTTGAAATATTTAAGAAAACACCTGTCTCTATCATTTATACATGAAGTCAAAAAATCACAATCATTGCATCAAAAACGTCACATTCGCACCGAATGACCCCCCAGCAATAAGATGTATACATGTCAAAAATAAAAATGTTATATTTTGACCCGTCTACATTTGACCATGATTCTGGATTGATTTTATGATTTCAAGTTGGAATATTGAGACTAATTAGTTGATCTTTACCCTGGTTGATTTTAATCTATACGTGTAAATGTTGAAGAAAATTGCAGACGTTTAAAGTTGACCCATAAACAGTAGACATTGACTTGTATTGATTTCATGATTTTAATAAGTCGAAATGTTGTGCAAAATTAGTTGTCTTTGATCCTGGTTTATTTTATGATTTTAAGTTCAAATGTGGAAGAAAATTGCAGATGTTTAATAGCGTATTCCACAGTTGACCCATCAACTGTAGACTTTGACCCCGGTTGATTTTATGATTTCAAGTTGAAATGTTGAGGTGGTGTGACGAACATAATTTGTTGAGAAACAGTGAATATAAGAGTTAAATTTATACCAATAACATGAAGAGTATCAGAACTTACATTCTTTCGATGTTAGTAAGTATTTACTTATTTTTTGGACCCGTCCCTCAAATGCCTTCCTAGCCTCCTAAAAAATGGTAAAATTCTGAAAAATTATCAAAATAACGTGTCGCGTATCGATTCTTACTATTTTGGCACCGTCAAGATCAAATATCAACTTACTTTTTCAATTCAACTCATCTGTATTCATATTTTTCAAATTTTTGGTAATTTGAGGGTCAGTTTGGAGCTATAAGCTGGATGATCGATGTCTGTATTACAATACCTACAGATAAGAGGTCAATTGATCCATCAACTGTAAGAACTTCTGGACAATGTTAATTACAACTTTCTTCATCTGAAAAATCATACCTTCTAACATAGTATATTTTACTTAAATTAATGAATCACGATCTATATTCGATTGCTATGCGGTTATTGATATTAATTTCGCGTTTTTTTTTCTCTGTTACAGGTGAGTCTTTATTTTTGCTCTTTTTTTTTTTTTGGTTGCAAAAATTCCAGACACTAGAGTACCTTTCGTTCTTGTAAGTATTTGTAGTTTTATTTACCGTTAAGATTCGCATATTTTTTCTTTTCTGTTTGAAGTTTCTCGTTGAAACTGTGTGGTACTCGGCGAAGTACCTATTTTGATAGATGGTTAATTAAGTTGAAGAGTAAAGAATAAAAAGTATCGAATCCGTTATTTTAATAACCGGACAATTGTGTTTTGTCGGCATGGATGTGTCTATATACACCTAGACTAGAGCTACATATAACTTACCATAAATGTTAGCTTTCATTACCAATGAAGCTTTTGTGTAATGAAGCCATTTTTTCCACCTATATCGGCAATGGTACCAACGTGTATTCCTATTAGATGCATTTTATGAGGTGGAAAAGTGCAATCAGTCGGATGTATGTATGTGCTGGTGGTATGCATGCTGTGTGCACTCTGCAGTTAATAAGTACCACAACGTCGAAAGGTGGACAAGGACACGCGTGTGGAATTGAACCCATAAATCGATTACTTACACTCGCACTAATTAACCAGAATAGCGGGAATTTTTTCATTTGCTACGTTTAGATGTAGCAGCCCGATGAACTTATTATCACCTGCGAGAGAGACAGACATTGTATATTGTACCATAAAAATTGACTGAGAAGAAGAGAAAATAGAAAATTACTGTACCTAATACCTCAACAACTGGTATCTACGAGTATGCCTATGGTTAGGTATTATCTGTGAAAAATGCAGCAATAGGTATTGGCTGCGAGCTGCTAGTGGGCAATCGTAAATCTAAAATACGACTTGTGTCCGAGTGAAAATGGCGCCTTGGCTATTGACATTTGCTGCCATTACGTAGACTGCGCATTGCAGCCTTTAAAGTTTAATTAAAAGGTGAATCCATCTATATCTATATATATATATATAAGTACCCTAGACTTGCTACCTACATACGTGTATCCACTAATAGATATCTATAGGTAGCTATGTACAAATGTACGAGTATATAAGTGTATAAGAGGAACCGCCAGCCATCTCAGTCTCTACTTCCACGTATCTTAGCTCATAATATATGTTAAATGATGTTGTTGGAAGTTATTACCGGCTGCACTTCACTGCTGCTCATGTTTTTAAAGGTACTAATAGAAAAGAACGAATAATAAATATAGATTGTGAGCGAGAAGTACTTACCACTGGGTAAAAAGAAAAGATACGAGGAAAATAAGGTAGAAATAGAAATAACCGTAGTTCCTATCGTTCGATGTAGCCGATGCTGATGATCGAGAACACCTTAAATGGCAATGTTCTAATCAAAGATAGATTTTTTTAATTGTGGATAAAAAATCCCTTTGGTGCGGCTTTTTTGAGTTTGATTTTTTTCCCTGCTCATTTTTAACATCTCTTTTTGCTTTCTGCTCATCACCATCGTCATGTCAGCAATCTTAGTTTTCAGTCTGGTTTCCGTCTTCCCCCCCTCACCCTTTCTTACTGTCTTTTAACTGTTGTAACCGTTGAACTCGAGGTACGTTTGCAAAGTTTATTGTAGCCAGCTGAAATAACGCATTTAGGTGAAGTTAAGATTGGCGACTGAAGCCTAATAAAGGTATTTTATACGGCACTTGCAGTTGCACTCGCAGTACCTCTGTTTATATTGGACCGTATTAATTACGTAAGATATTTTTATTACATGTGTTTGCTCGAGCCGATTTGCACCTTATAGGATCACTCGATTGTATTACATGCATTCGTACAAACGACTTCAAGTACCATAACATTCCTGCGTATTCAACTATGTACTTCTACTTATATAATTTTTTTTTTTTTTTACAATTTCAACATCTGTTTGAAATGTACGTATGATAAGGCTTGGTTAATATTATCGTATAATTCTAGGATCCGTTATAGAAATGGCTTTATGGGTTTAAGGTATCGCTTTTAGTTGATTTTCAAAGATTTAATGATTCGTGGTAGTGATGATGGGAGATGAGACGAGGGAATTTTTAAGAAAGAAGTGGAGCAGTTTGGAGAAGGAGCATTTAGGCAGAATTTTGTCCAAATATGGTATTTAGTTTGGTACATATAGATGAAACCTTAGTCGTTAGATTCAGGGTTCGAAACCAATTGGAAATTTTCTATTGGTGCTTGTGGTGGTACTCTTTAACCTTTAAGATGAAATGGTTCTGGTTTTGGTTCCGGTTCTGGTTTTTATAATGGTTGGAAACAGTTCCATTTGATT
>FIZR01028717.1:231-27697 GCA_900060175.1 Ferrisia virgata
AAAAAAAATTTTTTTTTTTGGATTTTTTTCCTTTTTTTTTTTTTTTTTTTTTTTTTTTTTTCTTACAACATTAATACTATTGAAAGCATAAATTTCACGAAAACGAATTTTTTTTTCATCGGCTGCGTTTCTAGCAAATAACAATGTTCGTGAATTTATACATTTTCATTTTCAAAGATGCGAGGAAAAAAATTGGCCTATTTCTTTATAATTCGTATAGTTTTTTTCATTTTGTAAAGTTACACTATTGTGTGTAGTTTGCAATAATTTTTTTTTATTTTTATTTTTATTTTTTTAGAGTTATTTGTAATTTAAACTGTCTGTCTGCTGTAATAAATATACAGGTAATCAATTTAAAAAAGCGAAATACCATAGAAATTCAAATTATCTCCATAAAATAGCAGAATTACTATTTTTTAAATATTTTTTCCCGCAAGCACCCTACTCCTGTACCCATAATCGTTTTATTGTTTTTTAATTAAGAAAATGCGTTTCTTATTTGAAAAAACATTCAGAAAATTAGCGAGGTTAGAGTTATAAATATATTTTAGGGGAATTATTCCTTTTCAAATGCTGAATACGATGTCTTAAATTATTTGTATTTAAGCTCCGAAGTATTCTAAAGATAATTAGAACTTTTTTTATTCAATCGAAATTCCGAAGGAAGTGTAAAGTTACGATCATAAATAAAAATTTCAATAAATCCGCATAATATATCATCACACGGAATTTTCAACAATGACCATAAATAAATTACAAATTAGATAATTGTAAATGAAGCCATTTAACATATTCGCATTTTTATTTTGTCCAATTCATTGAAGCATGGTAAGTTGCTTTCTCAATAACTTCAAAAAAAAAGCACAACTAATTAACATGAAAAAAACAACTCAATAAAATAAAAACTTTACTCTCCTATTGCCTATTCTACCGCTGTAGAGGATGAAAAAGACTTTCCCTTTTTGGGTAAAATTACAAACAATACGTGGTAAAAAAAACAATAGCAATACTAATCAAGAGCCCATTCATCGTAGGCTATAGAAAATAAACTACTTTTGGTATTATTTACAAAACACCAATTAAACTTAAGCCAATAGGGTTAAAAAAGCTTTCATTAGAATCTTAGTTCTTTGGAAAATACACGATGAAAATCAATTCCGCTAAATTAGAACACCTTCTATGCTACCACTTTGCTTTTTGCTTTTTCAACTCGTAATTAACTCTTTCTTTCACGCTTTCGATTAATTCGGTACGAGTAAAAGGGTTTTTAGAAGTGTTAAAAAGGTTTCCTTCATATCACCAAGTACGTGCAGTTCTTCTCTGTTTTCCAAAATAAAGTTTTTTTTTTTTACTTAAAAAAATTTTAATTATTTAAAAACGCTGTTAAATAGCATCGAAAAGAAGATTATTTACCTTGTCGGTATTCGTTGCATATCATTGATTGGGTATAGATACCTTGTTCACGAACACGAATTCGTTAACGATTTGAAATCGGTGAAATAAAAATCCGCAACGAGAATAAGCAATACACTGTATTAACGGCAACGATGACAAAACCGTGTAATAACATATTCCGAACGTTTATAAATGTTTAATTGATTAATTTGTCAGTTGTAATCTGAACATAGATAATAATTATCGAGTGGTAGTCGTAATCAGTATACCAAATGTAGGTAAGGTCAGGTATCGGCGTTAAAATTTTCAGGCTAATTTTTAATTTTCAATTACCACCGTAGAATACCATAAAAGATATGTTTATGGTGCCTTTTTTTTTTTTTTCATTATTATTATTTTACCACATTTCTGTATCCATATAGAATACGAGTAATGAACGATTTGGTCATTTTACCTTTTTTTTTTAAATGAAAAAAAAAAACTCCTCCCTTTAATTCCATTATTAGCTCATTTTTCAAAACATCCGCACGTAACAAATGCCCACGCAACGACCCAATAACCACATCTGACATAATCAATAAATAAAGACGATGCAGCCGCAAACTGATGCTGATATTAAAAATTCCGAAGCCAAGTTTTATTATACGTTAATCAAAGTTTTCGAAATTAAAAAAGCCACGCCTTTTTTCCAATATTCAAATTGAATTTTGCCAACGTAAGATTCGCAATTCGTCGTTTTTATATTCTTTTAATAAAAGCGAATGGGAAATTTTCAAATTAATATTGAATTTTATGCTAAAGGCTATAAATGCTCGGTTTTATTAATTTTTTTCCTGCGTTAATTTTTCATAGTTGTACCTATCCGCCAACGAATTTTTACCAACTACTTTTTTCTTTAATTTTTTTTTTTTTTGTGACCCGGGAATAATTCAGCGTTGCTATCATCTCTATAGAGATGGCAATTTTTTTTTAATGTTTTGTCATTCCGTTTTCTTGGCTGTGTAATACTTACTCTTCATACGATTCGAAGAAATCGATAACCAAAAATGTCTATAGGCTTCGTAATCTTTACATGAACGTAATAATAATCGTGTCGAAGTTTGGAAATACGATAAGGTCTATGTATATTGCATTGTGTTGGCGTGTTTGGGCATGAAATATAGCTGTATGTTTATGTAAATGTGTCCTCTAAAAACTATCATTATGGGGTTAAAAGTAAATTACATGGGTTTCCGTTTTAATCCGTACCTTAAAGAATTTATATCGGTGAAAGCAGGAATACAAGGAACAAGGTTTAGTTTAGTGTAAAAATCGAAGTAAATTCAAACTAAGTAATGAGTACAAAAGGTTGTTTACGGAACTCTGTAACGGTAATTCTTGACACGAAAATCAAGTCACGAATTTTATGAAATTTGTAAGCTAAATCCACTGCATTGTACCAAATTTACATTTTGTATTCTCACAGAAAAGTGGTAGATATTTGTCTTTGTTTCGACTCATCAGAACCGAATGATATAATGGGTACAAAATGAAATCACAGTGCAGTAAGTTTCAAAAGTACGTGCTCATATTTCAACAATTACCTGAAGTCCTTACAATTTTAAGTATTGAAACTACTCTTTCAGGTTGGTCAAAGAACACATGGCTTTCGGTTTTTATACCAAGATTAAAGACAAAAATAAAATAAATAAATATTTGTGCTTGAAAATTGATTCAGGGATTTACTTATAACCAAGTTCGTCATATTTTATTTCATGAATAATAATACGATCAACTTTTTATTTAAAAAAATAAAATTTAAAAAATGTTAAAATTTCTTCTAAAGAAATATTGACGTAACATTATTTTTGACCAATCAATTTCAAGACGATTCGATTATTCATAAAAGAATGATTGTAATTGGTCGAACGTTATCTTGATAAAAAGTGACGTCATGAAATACGGTAAATTTTTGGCGCACTTTTTTGAATTTCACTATTTCATTAATTATTCTCATAAGTTTCGACTAGTTCTGGTGTCTCTGTCTATAATTTCCACTGGTTTCGACAAAATTCAAAACTCTGTTTCAACTACATCATATTTACATAGAAAAAAATCTTGAAGTATTTTCACCGTCAAATCGTCAAAATGATGAAAAATTATTTATTCCAGATTCCCACGACTAGGGGTAGTACAAAATAGTGCAAACGCATTCATCTCTCATCAGTAGCGATGTAGACAATTCCATATGATGAAGCACCTGACAGATATCCCATCATGTACAGTATCTTAACCTCAACGAAAAAAATCTAATAAATATGGTATATGTGTCTGTACCATTTATTTTTAGAAGATGAAATGCTGCGCAATGATCGGTCGATAACATTTTATCTCGACTAAATTAAAATCTAAAAAATCTCGTCAAAAAACAAAAACAAAGTCCAACGTTTTAAAACGTATTTATTTATTATAATTAATTAAACCATGGTACAACACAAATATTAAGCTCAAGATACATCAACAAACATAAACATATTTTTTTGGGGTGATTATATATTAAAAGAAATAGGTACATAAATACGATTTGTGCTCAATATTAAAATGAATAATAAATAAGTAGAAAATTATGGCAAATTAACGCTCAGTGAAAAGATCATAAAATGGGAAGATCACAGAAACTATAAAGTTTAACCACAGCAAATCTAGAAAAATACTTCGCAACAGGAAGACAATCGAAAAATGCAGTATACGTAATTACGCGCATCAGGTACATTATTTTGAATATAGGCTGCACGAGAATTCCAATAAATGAGAAAATACGATTAAATTATAAAATAATGCAAAAAATGACAAGTGAATTAAACTTATAAAAAAAGTAACATGTAAAATAATGCAATGACTGTAGTAATGGTAATGAATTCAGGAACTGTTTTTTTGCAGTTTTTCTCTTCATTGAGTAGAATACTTCTGTTTGTAAAATTCAAGTTCGTTTATTGAATTGACAAAATTTGGTTAATTGACTTCGGAAATATGATGTTTTAAATCGATTTTTCCATCGATAAAGGCGAATCAAATTTACGAGATAATAATCTAATGTTGATATAAGAATAAATAATAAGTAGATTGAATCGTTATCCGCTACATACTCTATCATTAGTTGTAATAATTAAGAAGAATGCATATACTGTATTTTTTATCAAGCGGTGATTTCTTATATGCATTGTGTCTAAAAAACAATAAATGACGGTAAAAATTTAAACTTCGGTGGGAGACGACGGTTTTTGTAAGCTATCCAAATATGAACCGGTAACCAGATCCGTATGATGAATTCCCAGCTTCTCCATAATACTTTCGGCAATTTTCTCCCCATCCTTGGAAGTCTGATCTTTAGTAAGACATACCTGCAAATTGTCAATCGTATAAGAGATGGAACTGATGGAAGAGAAAAATCATTCAATAATACTCATATAATTACCTCAATTTCAAGATATTTTCCGAGCCCTTCTACATCATCAACATGAATCCTTGTATGCTCAATAAGGAATAGATGTCTGGTCTTTTTCACGATACCCTTGACTCCCAAAGACATTTTCAAAACGTTCAATAAATCCTCACCATGAGGGATATTACATTTAGAATATAAACTCAATTTGGGCCCTTCGGTGTCAGGTCTTTCATAATAAATTAACTCATAAACGGAATAATCCTGTTGAAAATACAGGTAAATAGGTTCGTAAATATACGCAGTATCAGTGATCTATAAATAGAATGAATGAAGAAAAATCAATACGTACTGAACGTTTTCTCAATTTCAATCTTCCATTAGGAACGTTGAAAAACACATCTTCTTGTTGCATTACTTCTCCATGGGATGAACACATTGCTTGAACCTCGGTCATTATTTTGTCATAATCGCGAATTTTAGCTTTAATTTCGACATTTTTATGTATATCTTTATCACCATTCATTGTTTCTTGATGTGATAAGAAAACGAAACAGGTAAAAATAATTACGCAGAACTTATGAAGTAGTAGAGCCACAGACAGACTATCACTGAAATTTTTAGCGAAATAAGCAGTCTTTTCACATTTCAACCTTCATCAATCATCAGCTTGAACAGAAAAATTTCAAAGGTGAAAGGCTAACCGAAAAGCGAAAATTAATCAAGCGCAAACGTACTAACCGTACTAACGCACTTAGATAATATTAGTGGCTTCTCAGGGTTTCCAAATCATACGATTTAAAAATCCCTTCCACTGAGAAGAGTAAGTTTGCTCAGCAATATCTAAGCTAGTGAAATCTGAATTGGCACAAATTACAAAACTACAATTTGCTGGCGAAAAGAGATAATCTGAAGATCTGATGTACATTTAGGTATATTAATCATTGATCATTGATCGAAGAGTAATTGCGAAGTCTGAATGAAACTTGAAAATTATTGATTGCTGATTAATTTAAATGATCATAGAACCGTGTTAACGCAGAATTGTTCTTTAATGGACTAATGCCCGATCAACTGATGGGTAATGAGTGATGAGAGTGAAGGAAGAAATGAAAAGATCGTGGATTTCAAATGAAGTAGTTACATACGCAATTATGTTGAATAACTATAGCATCATGGCAGTCACTTTTACGGCTACGTGCTCAACGTGCAAAACAAATGTAATGAATTATAATATAGGTAGACTGGATATATAACCAATGTAGTGTTTTGGTTTTATTTCTAAAAAGTACTCAACAACAGTCTATTCATCAGTGAAAAAATAAATTAACAAAAAAAAGTAAACTTTATCTACAACAGTTTTATTCAAGTTCCTAATACCTGCTGTATATCATAAAACCGTAATTTTCGTGCTCGACAAAAGTTCTTCAATTTAAAATTTTTGATGAACAATTTGCTGCACTTTTAAAGCAATCCATCTTTCACTTGACTCATAATTTAATCTCTTCAAAAAAATTATTTTTTCAGGATATTGTCATGAACGAACTACTAATAAATGATAGAACGAATAAAATGTAAGATTTTAATTTTGAATACCAAACTAAACTATGAATCAAATGGTACACATGAATGCTTTTCTTTCGCTGTAGACTTCTGTACTTCTATAACTCACATAACAAAATATCAATTATTAATGATTCAAAGGAAAGAAAATAAATAATAATTTATATTTATTATAAGAAACCGATGTTCGATAAATAAATGCACAATTTCTCAAATTGAATAAATTCGTAGGTATATTCTTTTTTTTTATTAAACTAAAACCTCTCAAATTCAGAAAAAAAAGTAATATAAAAATTATGATAAAAAATGATGGCAAACAGTAGTTAATAATATGAGTATATGTTGAATTCTTAACAATGAAGAAAATATGTAAAACAGAAATATGCATTATTGTTAAAAAATTCCCAAGTAATTATTCCGCTGTGTCTGAAAAATTATTCAAGTAATAGTGAAGTAAAATAACTACCGATATTGCATTTTTTTAAATTTGAAATTATAAAACAACAACAGGAATATAAGTTGATTTTCAAAGAATCACGCGTTGAATAAGAAATTTCAGAGAGTATGCGAAAAACTTACGAACGGTGGAAATCCTTTAAATCTACTCGCAGTCTGAAGCTCATTGAGTAGAGTTGAGTGCGTGGAAGTCAGCAGGTCCAGGTATGTGATTGATTAATGAAAATAGACGTATTTCACTCGCAGTTATAATTTAATGACGAATACAATTCGTAAACGTTTATTTTTTGATAAAACTTTCAAAAATTGAGCATTCTGCTTGTAGTTTTAAGAAAATCCGTTGATAGCGTTACGATAGCGTTCATAAGGTAGAGTTGGCAATAGTGCATTTGCGTTACTGTGTAGCGCTGGAGGTAACCAAATAACCCGTGTGCGTGCGTGTGCGTGTGTATGTGTGTAACGCCGTCGTTCCGTAGCCGAGAATTGGAATAGGTTACAACGTACGACTTGCCATTCCGATTAGCTATTTTGTGTTTTGAGAAATTTGTCAAGTGTTTGTACATCTTTGAATCGGGTTTTTATTAATTTTTTACATAATTGTGAACGTGATTAAAACGATTATTTCAATTATTTGTTTTAATAACGGATACGTGTAATATATGTGCCGCCATTTTGTATGTTTCGTAAAGAGCTCGTTTTAGTGCCTTGTTTGTTGGTTTTCTTCATGTACAACAATTTATAAAAATTCATAATTTTTTTTTCTTGCTAAAATTGGTGTCAAAGTTGTGCGTTAATTGTACGAAAATGGTTTAATTTTTGGCGCGATGTGCGGTTATTCGCGCTCGCAATGTTGGATTAGTAACGGAAATGGGTATATGAACTAGTGATATGTGTTATTGAGATCGTCTTTTGTTTTTGTTGTCTTGACTCATTTCGCGGTGGTGTTTTTCTTTTTAATAGTGATAGTGGATAGGGATTATTTTCTGCGATCAGATGAGTACACGAGGGTGTAAAGCTCGTGTACCCACTTGATAAATAAGCGTCAAAGCTACACTATGGCTGATATACTTAATAAAGATCCTGCTGTTTATCAACGAGAACGAGACGCTTTTATCCGAGATTTGAAACATTTCCACGAGTCACGCGGGTACGTTTAAGAATGAAATTACTTGGTTTTGAGGAAACTCATTTGACTGGTTAAGTTATAAAGGTATATTACAAAAACGGTGACAGTCAGATGCAATTCTACCGAAATATAAGCAAATTGTTAAATGTTTACTTGACTGTCACCGTTTTTGTAATATACCTTTATAATGAAATTACTTATCAATGAATAAATTTAGCAAATTATCTTGATTACCGGTTGCTCACCGAAGACCACTTTGTTGGTAAACAAGTCGAACCCTGTCAAAGTCGATTTCGCTACCCCGCTTCGTACGTTGAACGTTCTCTATCGCATTAGAAATGATTTTTGGCGTTCATCGTATACAAACATCTGAAATACTTTCAGTTCGTAGTTCACATAGGTTTATTTTTCATGTTTCAGGACACCCGCTCGTAAATTGCCGTTCATAAATGGAAAAGAATTTGATCTTTATCTGCTGTACCATTTAGTTACCGCCAGAGGAGGATGGGTGAAGGTAACGAAACTAAATTTTACTCTACGATTGTGTAGTTCTTAATGTACAACAATTTTTTAGCAACGTACTTTCTCGTCTACGCTGCTGGATATCAGTTTAGGTACCAACCCCTTACCAAAATATGTCAATCTAGACTGCATTTCTGAAAATTATGAATATTTTACATATTCCCACTGTACGTATTCATAATACACATGGGTTTGTATATTGTATGTATTGTTGATACGCGACTCGTCGCGCGAAGGGATAGCCTCCTGCTGACGACCGAAACGACGACCTTCGCGAGCACGTGATGACGACGCCCCCCTCTACCAAATTTTACACTTATTGATAAGAATTAGTAGAATTTAAGGTAGACGCCGTCGTGGTGAATTTGTTGTTGAAATTAGCTGAGCTCGCTCGAATTCATTCTTATCACCGATTCTGAATGTATCAATTTTCATCGCTTACAGAACTGTCACCTGGAAATTTTTCAACGGCAGTTGGGGTATCCGGGTATTCTAAAAATTTGCCAATGGGGGATGGGCGAAGAGAAAATTTGAGGTTTAATACCTTGCTCATCGTTCACTTCAGATTTGAGTTCAGGAACTTTTGTCAAAGGTTTTCTTCATTTGAATGGGATGAGAATGGAGTAGAATTTAATGCGATGACATTTTATTCGAAAATTATTAGATCTGTTGAGAATTTTTTTTATAATTGACCATTCTTCGGTAATTTTTTGTAAATGGACTCTTTTATGTTGAATTTGCGAAAAATATGTTATTCCTATGTTACCCACATTCATAACTTACTGTCGTGTTGAAACTAGACACGCTTTTCGAAAACTATAAATTCTTAGTTTACTTTTACCAATCGTTTGATCGAGTACGAGGAATGTTGAAATTGATGAAAATTTGACGGATTCAAATGTTAGAAAATCCTTATAAATATTTTAAAAAATTACGATTTGACTGTAGCGAGAGTAGACTTCAATTAATTCATGTGTGAGCTTCTATTTCATTTTGGACATTTATGCCTTATGAAATATTCACTAAATACTAGTTTTGAGTGACCATTTTTTTGTTTCAAACAAATTTGATAATTTTTTCATTTTCATAACGGTTGAAGTTTGCTGCCTTCTATTTCATTTTTTAATAATCTTGTTACAAAAATGAATCCCCATAACATGAAATATGCCCTTAGCAGAAGTTTCTGTAAACTCTTTATTCTGATAAATGATATTTTTCTACCCTAACGCTTTTGATACTCCGAAAAAATCGAATGGAAGGTAGCGTAGAAAATGAAATTTTATAACGTTGCAGGAGATGCATCTACTTGATCAGAAATTATAATTTTTTATAATTTGTTCGACAAACGAATAATTTTGTTCAATTCTGGTAATTTTTCCAAGTTTTTGTTGAAGATACGATCGTACTATGTGTCAAAAATGAAAAAACAATTTTTCGAGAAAAAATTGAAACATTGCTATTTAATTATAAGTGCGTCATTTACTCAAAAAAAAACGTAAGGTTTTATCAATTCTTCCCCATTATTCTGGGAAATATTTCGTTCGAAGCGAATTGTTATCAGTGATAAAAAGTTTCTTATCAACAACCGTCGTATTCGTAAGAGAAAATACCTTGATAAGCTTGACTACCGCATAAAATAAGAACAGGCTCAAATTCTTCGGACAATACTTTAGATATTCATTGTTAAATTGTTCCTGTTATTTATTCAAGCTATTGAGAAAAAATTCGTCCTGTAATTTTTTGTGTCAATACCAAGGAGGGCAATAAAGTAACAATTTTTTAATTAAATGAAATCACGAAAAAATGAGATAAATACAGACGAAGGGGACAAAGAAATCTTACCACAAAATTAAAAAAAAAAATTGGAGTCGTTACGACGAGTGTAAATTATTATGAACACAATTTTACAATTTTCCTCCTGTAACATATCCGACTGCACTGACTGCAATCTCCCTATCATCGACTCATTGTTTTAAAATGGAAAACTAACCGTATCACTCTGAAGGAAGCATGGTTACTCGTGCAATGGATGTGAGTATACTGCACACACCAAGCACTGTACGTTTTGGTTGATTATACACAGCTGATGGAGTAGTCTGGGTTAATTGAGGGGTAAGGTGTACCAAGAGGCGCTTATCGGTAGCAACGGTATAGTATAGTAAGGTTGACGTGAATAGTATGAAGGAAGATTGTCGACTGCCGGTGAAGTAGGGGGACACGAGTAAGCAGGCGATACGTAAGTGATAAGAATACGCGAGGTCGTCGATGCCGGCTGCGGCCATTGCCGCCAATTTTCATCGTGATATGTTGTGGCGGCTGGTTTTTGAAGATTTTCAAACTCGAATGATGGTCATGAGAGGTTTTAAGTTATAAACAGTAATGAGGTCGACGGTTCGGTATAGTTTGTTTGCATACGGGAAAACTATATAGAATGGCATGTTCTCCCTTCTTCATAACTTTGCTTTGTTATCGGTTAATGCCACCGAATATTGATTTATTTCGAGGTGATAATGTGAGCTCTTCGTTTAAGAGAAAAGAACGTGACGGGTATTATTGTTGGTAGGAGTAAAAATATATTGTATAGAAACGTCCGTTATTGCTAAAAAAAAAAAAAAAAAAAAAAAAAAAAAAATACAAAAATTCGTCACTACGACCTCCAAATAATGCATCAGAACAAGATAAAATTTTGATATATTTTTGCGTTAGTCAGTATAAGCCTATAGTTTGGAAATTTCTATTTTGTTTGTTTGTGCATATACAGTATAATATTATGCATACATTTTGGTACACGATTTAGCGCAATCTGATTCAAGTAAAATAGCAAATTTTTCACAACAGGTGTGATTTGATCTAAAGATGCCTCATAAAAGTCATAGAAAAATTTTATGAGCATTTTATATGCACTAATATGCTACGAGAGCTGCGTTTTAGATGAGCTTATACATATGCTTAAAAAAGGGTAGTCTCAGAGTGGCAACCAGTTGGTGGTAAGACGAGATAACAATTATGCGAACTTGTTTCATTTAGATTTGTGTGAATTGATGCTGGAAAAAAGGTGGTTGTAAGCAGTGTAGTTACAAAAGAATCGTTTTACTTTAATTTTCTTTTTAAATTAATTTTTACAAACTTTTTCGTTTTTTTTTTTGCTATTTGACCAGCTGTTGTTTTGCCGCCAATTTCAAAAATAGTTTGGAAAGTAGTGGAATGCTTTGCATCCCCCATTTATTCGAGACTTTATTTGATTGTTAGATGAGAAATTCAGATAACTTTGGATTTCCAAGATAATACAAAAGAGCGTCGATTATCTGGATCAAATATGTATACAAATGTAGGGGGAGGGGGGAGAGTCTGGTCAATTTTTACATTTGATCATTTCTCGCTTAAAAACCTCTTGATTTCTAGTACGTTATTATTTTTTTGCTTTATCTGATTAGTTAATGTTAGAGTGATCAATGCCCTACTGTATTTCTGTTTGTGTGTCTGCTTTCATTTCACTTTATAATTCGGAAGTTGATCTAGTGTTTTGAATACACTTTGTGGGAATTTTACTGTCTTCGAAGCTGCATTTAAAATTTTCTGTGTGTTGTTAATTTTCGTGCGAATTAGTTGTTGATTAAGAAGAGAAGAGAAGAGAAGAGAGTGGGAAATGAGTAATGGAAAGTATCTAAGAGATGATAATTTAGCGTCCTTCATTCATGTATTCCATTCGTATACTACTCGTCATCAGGTCGCACATGCACATGCTCATGCTGTTTGAAGGCGAAGACGCGCGCCAATTTTCCAACATTGAAATGTGTATTGCTAGTAGCATAATCCCAAGTTGCCGCGGCAAGTTAATGGATTGATATTATGTGTACATGTTGTCTGTATGAGTTGAACGTTATCAGTATTTATTTATGTTGCTCTCTTACTAAGTTGTCCAAATTTTACTCTACTGAGCTTTAATGTTTGCCAGTGATGACGAATTTTAATGAAAAGCCCGCATTAGCATTGAAATCAGGGAATCCTGACTGAATACTTTTTAATGGATAAGAGAGGAACGAGGTACAAACTAACTGAAATATTAAAATAGCCTTGAATAGCATTTTTGGGAATAATAAATCATAAAATTATTCATGAAAAGTTTAAATTTTATTTTCAACATTTTTTTGCTACCCTTAGGGGCAACCACTTTTCTCAAGGTATGATGAAGCAAAAGCAAAATGTTTTGACAAAAAATCTGTATGTCATCTGCATGTTCAATTATATAAAAAAAAACACACATTCTGGATAAATTATTCTAGGTGTCAAAATGTCCGAATAGCACAGTAAAGTTTAGAAATGATATAAAGACCAACAATATCCTGTGGATATGTTAAGATATCAAAACTATGTCATAAATATATCTGTCGATATCCACAACAATGACATACATACTATATACTCAGCTATCATTATAATGTGCATGTACAGAAATGCTTTTTACTGTGTCTACAGGATATTGTGAATATTTCCAGGGATATACACAGATTTCCCAAAATATCATTGTATATCATTCGTTATTAAGAATATTTTTTATACGCAAGTGCCTCATTATTCGTGTTTATGAAATGTATTCTTGTACATGGTTTTCATATATCAATGTTGTTTATCTATTACTTTGATTAATTTCTTCAATGAATAAAGTGTGGTATGGCAGTAAATTCGTAACTAAACAGTCAAGTTCTGTTTAAAAATTTCGCTGGTTTTCTATCTACATTAATCACTTTATACCTTTCAAATTGAATTTGTTTTAATACATTATGTTTAGTTTTTTCAATTGCAATTTACTTTTGTATCATTACCATATAAACTTTTGACCATGTATACTAACTTAAATTTTTAAATTAAAATCAACAAAATTATAAAAATTTTTGTAGGCATTATAGGTGAATTGTTACTTTAGTCAGCAAATCATTCACAGACAATGCATACAAACATGTTTATAATTTTGTAAATTTTCATTTTAAAGTTGAGTGAATTTCGAAATATCTATTTAAAATCATTAGATATCAAACGATATGCATAGGAAATCCGTATAGAAGTCCTAATGATAGCATAAAGCTTTCTTTGAGATATCCCCACGTGGATATAATGAGATATCGGATGAATATAATATGATATACAGCTGAATATCATAAAAAAAAAAGACCTTTGAACGGGATGTAGATATTAAAGAAAAATCATACATCTTAGAGTTGGAAACAAAACAGATCTCGTTTAACTACTACAGTAGGGGTCTTGTACTATCAGTGCTTAAGCCAGTAGAATTTCCCATCCGAAGATTCCTGAAATCTATTACTCACGCATGCCAAAAAAAAATGTTGATAACTTTTGACAAAGAATAAAAAAGCAAATGTGTCTCTTGAATAGAAAATCGTTTTTTTATCTGGTACCATGCTAAGGATTCTTATCTTTCATTGGAATTTAGCAGCCTAAAAAAGTTACAAAACTTTCACATTTCTTGATCTTAGATGCATTGTATTTTGAAGAAATAATTTATAAGTGTGAAAATTTTGAAGTTTTATAGTTTTTCTTTTGTATTTTAATAATATTGAAGAACGAAATATCCAAAGTAGTGTTGAAAAATCTAGGAAAACACGACTACGAAGTTGGCTATTTATTTAACATTCCGAATAAAACTGTATTAAGAATTGTCTAGTAGCAAATTTTGGTTTTTGTACTCTAAAAGCTAACAAGGGAACACACTATCAGCTGCCGGTTCCAATTTAAACAAAACCCAGCTAGATGAAAAGAGTACGTTTAAAAACCCCCTAGAACAAAATTTTCTGCTGCAGAAGTTCCATTTTTGAATTTTTGGCGTATTTTTGAAAATTTGTAACAACTGCGTAGCTGATAAATACATTAAAAATAAAATATTCCACAAAATATGATCTGTAGAAGTTATAACGCAGAAAATAGGTATATTGCCTAATATGGACCGCGCCAATCGATCCATTCTATTTTGCATACATTCTAAAGGCCCTAAAAAATTATTTTTTCTTCAGGATTTTTAAAAATAGAAAAATTGAATGAGTTGTGACATTTATTCATAAAAAAACTTGTTTGTTGTCTAACCTGCAGCTCGCAATTCAATATATCAAATTTTCTAGAAGTTCTGAAGCGTCCAGCGAAATATTTGTTTTTCCAGGATTTATTTAAATCGTCCGCAACAGCCATATATGAACTTTAGAGCTGAAAATGTATCCCAGCCTATTAGCAACCATTCTAGCAGATTAAGGTAGTTTTCATGGAATTTTCGGCCATAAGTTAAAAAAAGTTTGGTGCCGATATTTAAATATCCTTTAGTTAACTAAATATTAATTATTCAATTGTCTGGCTGGAGATTCCAGGAAAATTAATTTAATCTGCTAGAGTGGATACCCATAGGCTGGAATAAAATTTTTAGCTGCTGAAGTTCATATCCAACTGTTCTAAAGCAATTTGAAAATCCTGAAGAAAATAAAATTTTTGCTGGAGACTACAGAACGCATTGGAAATGCTATAGATCGATTCGGCAGGTCAAAATTAGAGGTTACTTTAATTTTCATTGAAAAACATTCACGCGTTTTCCAATTTCAAAATTACTTTTTACAACTGTCCGGTTGGAAATTTCAGGGAAACTACTTCAATCTCTATGGATTGAGATAAAATTTTCAACTGCTAATGTTTATACCTGGCCGTTCTGGAGCATTTCAAAAATCCTGCAGAAATGAAATATTTTGCTGGAGGATCCAAAACTTTAGGTAAATTTAATGTACTGAATTGTGAGCTCTAGGTAGGGCAATAAATAAGTTTTTTTTGAATAAATATGTCAACCTTTTAAAATTTTTAATTCCGTTTGAAAAATAAGATAGATTGATTTGTGTGGTCAATACTAGGCAATAACTCAATCTTCTGCATTATAACTTCAGTAAATCTCATTTTTTTGAAATATTTTATTTTTGTTGTATTCATCAGTTGCACAGTTGATACAAATTTTCAAAAATTCAAAGATGGACTTCAGCAACTGAAAATTTAGTTCTGCGGGTTTTTGAAAATGCTCTTCCCAGCTAGTTTGGTTTCATTCAAATTGGAGCCGCACAGTTGAGAAATCTCCATTGTAGGATAGGAAAGAGATCCATTAGTGCATAGGCAGTGGTGCTGCAATAGAAATGCGTGCGAAACAGAACATTTTGGTAATCAGTCTAATGCGTATGATTGGAATGAGGAACTGGACCATCAGCGCGACTCAGTCTACTCAACAGGGAAAGAGTAGGAGAAGGAGACTAGCATAGACAACACTGACTGTGGTATGTGATAAGGAAGCGCCACCGCAGTGTTATTGAGTGCCAAAGAGACACTTCCATGAGAGATCAGAGACGAGGTTGCAAAGTTCATTTCAATCGTTAAAACCCTTGTCAAGTAATGTTCAACTATCGTGAAAGTTGTATTAAATCTGATAATTTGTATACTTCATGTTATTTAAGTGACAAATTTTTATATGCATGTTTGCGATATGTCATAGATTCTACAAAAATTCAAAATATGCAGGATGAATGCAATTTTATAATTTTATGAACTGTATTTAAATTACTAAAAAGTATTTTTCAAAAAAAATACTTGGATTAGTTATGTGGGTCATGTAGACTCTTTATTTTTGCAAATTGCAACTGCTGTATGAGACTTCAACTTCAATAAGCTTAGTTGCAGGTAGAGGTAAAAAGATGTACATATCTGTTAATGGTACATAGGATGAAATAGACTTGAGAAAGTTGTGGTTTATGTATGTGTGATAGTTCCTATCTGGGCCAGTTGTTTGTTTAGCCTGGTTTTTAATTTGTATATCTGGTGTATTAAGCTTATTGCCTGGAATTATTTTTTCAATCATCAGCTCACTTAGTGTGCTGAAGGGTCTAGAAGATATAAAACAGAAAAGAAAAAGCAGTTGTATGCTTTGTTTCGTCGAAGCAGTGCGAAGTGAAAATGGTTAATTAACCTCACGCAATCGAACGTAACTGACTATACTTTGGAACTAGAGTGGCGATGAGGAGAGGTGTTTGTAATGTTTGTTGTGTTAGAGTGGTAGGAGTTAGGGTGACTTTTTCCTGTATTTTATATTGTCTGTCCTGTGGTTCTCATGGAGATCTTGAAATACTAAAATACTTGGTATTAGATCTTTCCTTTATATTTTAATTCATTTGAACATTTTGGATTGTTCATTGTTCGGTTGAGAAAAGTATGAAAAAAAAAAAAAAAAAAAAAAAAAATTTAAAGGGTGTATTTTTCCCAAAAAAAAACTTAAAAAAAAGTATGAAAAAAAAAAAAAAAAAAAAAAAAACTTTAACGGATGTATTTTACGCAAAAAAAACCTAAAAATCGAAAAAGAGAAGCGCGATGGGATGGAACAGAACATTTGGTATAGTATGATATACACACACGGTGATGTTTGGCATCAGCGCCATCCTGTCGAGTTTGAAAGGCAGTATAGTATGGTAGCTAAAGCAGTAATAGTGACGACGACGGCGACAACGTCGGCAACGCGGCCACTGCTAAAGGAGAATGAAGGAGGTGAAAGGGGAGCAATGTAAAAAACCGCACAAATGAACTGTGGGGTACCTTGAGCTGTGCAAGAGTGAGAGGAGAGTTATGCTGTTCAACATTTCAGTGGAACAAGAAGACAAGGGAGAGGTAGTGACGCTTACAATACCCACCGTTTCATTTCATGTGTTGTAGTGTGTGTGTGGTCCATCAAGTTAGCGCTAGTAGTGGTATATAAGCTATATACATGTTTAGAACGCACCGCGTTGCTTCTGCTGTTTAACGTTGAGTTTCACATTTTCTCTTCTCCCCTCCGCCTTACTGTTTCTGTGTTGTAATAGGCGAGCTGTGCTATGCGCACAGTGAACATGGCAACATTGCAATTCCAAATTGAATTGTTCGTTAGACTGTGGAGCCGAGTTGCGCAGTTGTTAGTACGAAGCTGTGTGGATGAGTAGATGAAGCGGAGTGTTAACGAACCCACATCTCTTTCTCTCCTTTTAAACCCATGCTATCTGTCTTGATCGTTGCTAACTCGTACGATGCAGTGTTACCACCTGCAGAATTGTGGAAGTTAGTAGCTATGAGGATAGAAATTATTTTTTGTTGAAAAGTTATTTTTAGCCACACTTATGGTTGTTTCACTCTTGTGTGGTGGAAGCGGTTGATAATGGTGGCAATCGTCTGTTTTGTTTGTAAACATAGACTGGTCTGGGGTATTGATAAGATTCAATACATTTTGTATGATTTGAATTTGAAGCCGGTCTTAAAATGCGACAATATTGATTTTTCACATCATTTTTGTTGCTTGGCGCATTTTTTTACAAAGTGTTGTGGATTATGGCGTTTGAGGATTACAAATTACATTTATGTACAAATTGAAATAAAATAAATCAAACCTATACTTTAAAATAAATTACGCAAATTTTGTCTGTATTTGAATTTATTGTTGTAAGTATGTTCAGAAAATTTGACTATCAACTTTTCATTTTTGAGAAATTATTATTGTTGATAATTTCAAAATTCTTGATAGTACTAATAACTGTGCCTTTTTATTTGTTGTTTTCTCCTTTTGTTATTCTTTTTAATCCTGCAATGTATTTTCATGAAGAAGAAACCTCATGAGCCATTAAAAATATATTTAGAACATTTTTAGTACAGGGTGGTTTTTTGTGGTAATCTGCATCAAATTTGTAAAACAGTTTTCCAAATTTTTTTGTAGATTGGAATTTTCTGAAATATCAAAGTATATTTTAAATAACTAAACTGATTTTATTGCTCATAGCTTTGTAAAGATATTCAAAAAATTATTTTTGAGAATCTGTTTGATCAGTTTTGTAGTTTCAGTAGACCCTCATCAACTGCTGTGCGATTCGGTCGCACCTTACGTTTAGAGGAAACCTGTGTTGTGCTGTGGAAAAAAATTTTGTAGTTGCATCCTGAAGGGAACCAGAGGTTTCCTTCAGAATGTGACTAACCTAGAAGTTTTCTTCAATGATCATGTGTGTGGGGGTCAGTCATGGACAATTTTTTTATACTAAAATAGAAAAAAGTGCCAATCAGTTTAGAATACATAAAACAATGTTTTAAAAATGATTAGTGCATAGAAAATTCTTATTCAACTCGATTGTAGCATTTAGGTAGCCAACTGATTAGATTCAGAACTTTGGACTCTGCACATTTTGATTAGTATTAAATTCAATGTGCTTTATGCAGGAAATCTCCAGTTTGTTATCATCACAAATATTTTCTCTTAAAGAATTTCTTCAACCAAATGATTGTTGTGACATTTTGTTACATTACAGATGTGACTTGTGTTTTTCAGTTTTATGGAAGAATTATACCATTAACATGATAAAAGTTGATTTATTTTAAAAATTCGTGAAATAGTTCAAACACTCTGTGTAGGTTGCATCATCTGAGAAACTTCAGGGTAGTTTGCATACTAGAAGAAATCCGTGGGTGCAACTTGGAGATTTCCTCCTAGATGTAACCCCAAGATTATTTGAAGGATGGAACTTTGAGGTTTCTTCCATAATGTTCAACTAAATCCCTGTCTGATCTTAATACTGTTTTCATTGCATTTTTCATGACAGTGTAATATTTTTTTTACCAAAAATCGGATTAGTTATCTTTCAACAGCAGAAACTACCCCTGTTGCGTTCTCCTCAATTGACTGAAGATGATACAATAAATTCTGAACCATGTTCAATAACTGTGAACATATACCTAAGTTATTAACGTGATGATTTTGTCATTAACAATAATAATAACAATAACAATAGCAGCATAGGTACCGTTTCAATTATCATTTCAACAAAGTAAGAACGCGCGCCTTCATCTCCTTCCCTCTCTATTTTTGCTAACTTACACTTGCATACATGTATATACATCATAAAACAGGTCAAGGAACCCAAAAAACCATTGCCATGCGCATGCTTCATTGTTGTTGACTGATAAAAACCATTACATTGCTGTAATCGCCAACAAGGTGCCTCGTACTTCCTGCAAATGTACTTCTGTCACACACCTTATCACATGCTACAGATCAAATGTTACATAGTGTATATACCCTTATTTAACACTTCGCTGGTGTCATCACGGCTACCAGCCGCAGCATGTCTTTTCAATTTTCTATGCAAAGATTTTTTCAATTTCCTCAAGCTTTTTTCTTTTCCGATTCCTTATTAATAACCATCTCCAACAACAAGAACTATGAGTGACAAAAACCAAAATTTTGGAGTACATTCCATATATGCGGCTGACAGCCGCGATGACACCAATCGCGGAACTTTTTTTTGCGGCTGTCAGCCGCAATGTCACCAGTTATGGAACTTAATGTCTATGCCAGCTTTTAAGTGTTAAGAAATTTTGTAGGGGTATGCTCAAAAAAAATTCCCGTTAGAATTGTTCGCATAACTGTTGGGATAATTGGATTTAAAAGTTCAACATACTTTAATCCATCTTTTATTCATTATTTGCAATGGAGTTGGTTATTAGCTCTTTGATAAACACTTTTGAAATTGAAACGATAAGTTGTATAATTAATATAAGCAAAAATTTGCGCTGTTTCTTTCCTACTCTTTCCACAACAGCAGTCAAAAACTGTGATTGAGTTAAGTGATGCTGATGATGAGGAGGAGGAGGAGAATGAGGGTGACTTTGGTGCTGAAGAAAACATCAACTACCAACTACTTTACAATAAGAAAGAATAAAAGTGATTAGGTATTTATTATAACTTTTATACAATCATGTGCATTTTTATTGACAATTTTTCAATTAGTATTTCATTAATTTTTGAGTCGCCAGTTGTATACTATCAAAAAGTAATGGGACCAATATGAGTAGAGGTTGAGAAAATAACTTGTCAGTACATGTTACCATGCATTTTTGCATCGATATTTCCTTCTTAAAAGTCATGAAATATTGAGAATTCATAATTATTTTGGTTTTCATCTACTTATAGTTTGAAGGTTTTTTCATGTAAATATTAAAAGAAATATTAGTTATTGTTCCGGAAAATCAAATAGATTTCAATAGTAATTCTGTTTTTAAAAATTGTAGTTTTTTTTTCAAAGAAGGTTTTCCTCAAAAACTTGTCGTTTATTTCAAAAATCATTTTTTCTGTAAAGGAATTTTTCTTACTTTTTCAAAGATTTTGATGTTCTGATGTATATTATTTTGCAGTTTGTATTTTTTAAGCAGTTTTTATTTTCAAAAATGCATTCATGTTTGTTACTATTGAAATGTTAAAAAATTTTCAGCGCAGAATCCTAGATTTATTTTACAATATGAATGAGGATTATTAAAAATATAATTACAATAGCCAGACTTTTATTGTCACTACATTTTGCTTTATTTCTTTTTACAGATGTACCATTTATAAACTGGTTTGATATAAAATTGTGTAGCTCAGTTTTAATAATATTCAGAATATTTTATCAAATTCGAATTGTGAGATCAATTGACTGCAACCAACAGGTTTTTGTATCTTCAAAGTAACCCTACTTTTGAAACTAATGACGGTCCTTTTAGAAAAGTCAAAAGTAATGTCTAACGTAGCAACAAACTGAATTTTCTGCACTTTTTTCTCACTGATAACTCGTTTACTTTGCGACAAAACTGCTGCAAATTGTGTGTGGTGTGGTAACACTGACTTCATATGCGGTTGAAAAACATGGGTAGGATAGAGAGGTGAAGAGAAACTGAATTATCGGATCGTATTTTCCCTTGGTCTTGGTTGTCGATTTGCTGCACTGTGTGTCTTTGTGTGTGCTCGTCAACGTGTTATACGCGCGCTGTTGCTCAGCAGCAACGTTAGGCGCTGCGGCTAGTTTAACATTATGAGTTTCAACACTGTGGGTGAAGAGTTGTGGGGAGGAGGAATTTTCTGCGCCCCATGTCACTGCGCATACAAACTGTGAGCTTGGTTACAGACTAAAACATGAAGAGGTAACGCTACATAGCAGCGTTTCGACTTGGTAAGCGCCTCTCTTCGTTTCCCTGCCATCCATGCGGTGTCTTTGAAACGATGCGGTGTTGCCAAGTCGAATGATATTTGACTAGGTGCTTACTGCTTTCATGGTAATTCAGATTCGATGAGGTCGCACCCACATTAGGTATTCGACTTGTCTCTGATAATTATCGGCAACGTAGCTTAATAGAGAAGGTGTGCGTGTATGGGTGTAAAACAAATCTACTATTACTACTAATACTATTACTATTTTATGTACTATAGAGAGGCAACAGAAGTTATTTTCAACCGTCATCGGTCGTTGTGTTACCAGTGTTGTATGTATAGGTGGCGATGTTGTCGAATCGAACATCATCGCTGATATTCCTATCTTGTAGTTAATTGGCAAATTTCGCGGTTTTTGAGGCATGTGTTCTGTTGCGTGCCAGTCTACCGGCGTCTTTTTTATGATTTTCATATTAGACATCAGAAGAGATGAGGTTTGATTGTGAGAGAAATTCTGAAAATATTTACACTGTAGTTGAAATTTTTTAAATTAAAAAATAATAAAGTGAAGACTTGTCTCTAATCCTTTTTGTGCAGTAAAAATATGAATATTACGATGATGAAAAAGTTTTGACGCGTGTTTCCAGGATTTAAATATCGAACGAAAGAGTTATTTTTAGGCTGATTTGAATTTACGACTGTTATTCAGCGAGTACTGTTTTGGACGATGTTCAAAAAAAAAATTAAGAACTGAGACTGCAGATACCGATTTAGAGTTTTTCAGTGGTGTTCTGAGAGCTGAGTGAATTTCTTACACAGTATACTGTCAGAACGAAAATATCCGCGGAAAATTGTGACTAATTTGCAATGCTGTTGAAATATCTGCGGAATCGATGACGCTCGAGAAGAATAAAGCTCGCCGGTTTCAGTAGCACGAGACTAGAGTGTCATAGCGCTCAGTCTGAAACTTACTCACGTGCTTCGGTAGCGAACTGCGAACAAAACGAGATGTACCACTGCACTGCTCCCCTTTACCTCTGTGGTCTTCCTAATTGTTTACTTTAGTTTGCCCAGAAGAGGGGCGAAGAACTGAGCTACAGTGAGGTTTTGGCGCGAAATTCCGCGATACGCAAGCCGGTGTATGTGCCCTTGAAATATTACCGGCGTTGCACTTGTAGAGTATTGTAGTGTTGCTACTTTCTCTGTGAATCTGATTGAAATATCGAGCATCTCGATGATGTTATACATGATTAAAATGAAGATTTTTTTTGTCTTAGTTGTTCATTGAGAAAGAAATAGGATTTTATTATTATTTTGCTGAAATTTAAAGGATACCGATTATGGTAAAATTATTAGCGTATTGAACGCAGTTTTACCGATGTCTTAACTGTGAGCCTCTTTTATGGATGTATGCGTCAGACAAATATACTTTATGATAAGAAAGCGTATGTAGTGTTTCACAACCGATGTAACTTTTTGTGAAAGTTGGTGTACAGTATAATTTAGAAAATACTGTCAAATAAGTAGTGCAGCCAGAAAAAAAAAAATTTTGGTCCGGCAATGTTTGTATGTGTCATTCATTGTAGTTTATACTACTCCACAGAGAATTTTAGTCTTCTAGGTACTTTGAAGCTGGACTGCCATGACTATCTGCAGTAAAAATTTTCAACTTATTCACATTTACCATATTGAAATGTTTTTCTTCCAAGGGATATTTCATTACACCATTAGGAATGGTGAAATACTCCTATCTGTGAATTTTTAGGTAAATTAGGATTAAGGTCATTATCGTAGAAAATCCTGCTGGGGAGAGGGTGCTAATTGAAAAGTAATTACTGCAGTCTATTGTAGATCTATTCGATATTGCTTTTAGAAGACAGTCGTTTGTTGAGCGTAATGTAAACTTTTTCGAAATAAGTATTCATGAAAGAAGAAAAGTGATGCTGTGGATTTCCAACAAGGTACTGAGATCTAATTACAACCAGTGCCGGTATGGCACAGAGAGCAAGCAATTGAAACTCAGAAGAGGGGAAATATTAGATGGAGATGATCGTATCGTGGATGGTACTGTTATTATGTGAACTTAATTATTGCTGGATTTTTGCGCACAGAAGTCTTCAAGAATGAAATATTATGTTGACTACAACTGTTACTGGAATCTTGAATTGAATCAGTAACTGTAATTGAAGTAGCTAATAATCTTGACTAAAAATTTTCACAGTTACTGAAATTAATCTCAGTATTTGAGGCGGCCGTTACTATTTATACCCAGATAAAATCTTGATAGCGATTCAGAATCTATATTCTTTAGACTATCGAACTGTATACTCGGAGTTGAATCAAAATTTATCTGAATTTCCAAAAGTTGAGATCTATTGAAAAAGCACTCAAATTGTTCCATTCCCAACGGAGCTGTTAACTGCTGCTGTAACTTGAAACTTGAAATTAACTAAAGGAAATCAACTGTCACTGTAATTGTCATCTGTAACTAAAATGAACTAGCAATTCTGTAACTGTAATGGAGTAAATCTGTCACCAACTGTAAACTGTAATTGTATGTAACTGAAACTGAAATTTGTATTCCTGTTCTAGAGCTGATCAAGTATATGAAAGCGTGTATTGTAATACTAAAATATGTAATGAAAACTTGAATAGTGATTTATGACAGGTAAGTCAAGTGGTCAAGAGGTGCAACATTGTTTGAAGTATGATGATTTGGCAAAAAAAGATGGAAAAATACGTTTGATGATGCAGTTGCTAATTTTATAATGATGCAGTCATTAGAGGACAGGGCGTATTCTATTGAGAATTTTTCATATCGATTAATGCGAATTGACCATCGAGGACATTGACTATCTCGCTTGGCTTAAGAACGAAGAACAACGCTCAAAACTGTCACCTTAAGCGAGGGAGCCAGAGTGGTATAAGCACATTTCTAAGGATGCGAATATGCTGGCAGATGAAGATACGGTTGATTCTGAAATAAGAAAAAAAGCGGAGAAAAAAAAATCATTTGTTCAAATTTTTATGTCATAAACTTACACAATTTTGGGGAATTTTTATTGATTCTTTTTTGTCGTTTGAGTATGATAAAAATTTTTAAAATGTTCAAATTTTTGAAACTGCACAATTTCATTTTGTTGCTTGTTGGAATATGCCATATTAGAAAGAAAATTTTTGCACAAGATTGTCGAGCAATTTAGGTAATGATGAAATTCACTAATTGGTGCACAGTGGTGCGTTGCTGCTGGGAATAGTTAGCCACTAAGTGGATGTGTTGGTGATAGCACCCACTATGCAAAGTTCACAACATCTCTCCTTGGATATCCTGTAAGTACAGATGTTGAGCTGGAGATCTGTTATAAAAATATAAATTGAATACGAGGTGAAAACATCTCTGCAAACTTTTAAGGTGGTTGCGAATAAGATGGAAAGCGAAAGACAGATGGGGAAACCATCAACGAAAGCAATTGGTAATAGCACCCACTATGCAAAGTTCTATAACATCTCTCCTTGGATATCCTGTAAGTACAGATGTTGAGCAGGAGATCTGTTATAAAAATATAAATTGAATACGAGGTGAAAACATCTCTGCAAACTTTTAAGGTGGTTGCGAATAAGATGGAAAGCGAAAGACAGATGGGGAAGCCATCAACGAAAGCAATTGGTGATAGCACCCACTATGCAAAGTTCTACAACATCTCTCCTTGGATATCCTGTAAGTACAGATGTTGAGCTGGAGATCTGTTATAAAAATATAAATTGAATACGAGGTGAAAACACCTCTGAAAACTTTTAAGGTGGTTGCGAATAAGATGGAAAGCGAAAGAAAGATGGGGAAACCATCAACGAAAGCCATTGCTCTCAACGTAATTAACTGATAACTCGACGTCAAATGGTCTGCTGGTACGAGTTGTTCCTACATACAACGAAGTACGAGTAGTATTCTAATCTTATATACGGTATGTTGCGTATATGCAGCGCATAACGTGATATCGTTGTATGTGTATACTGTGTAGGTACGAGAGTGAGAAAGAGTCTATCAGTCGTCGGTATTTAAGATATTCCAATCTTTAGGTCTGGCGTACTGGTTGTGACGTCACGGCAAGAATCGGGAATCACAGGTACAGCGCGGCGCGTGGCGATGGCGCCGACGACCGGCGCGACACGACAACGTGCGGGTAAAACGTGTGTTTACTTGTTGGTACCCCACACCCCCGAAAAAAAAACCACGTGCTTTTTGCTCTTTCGCAATCCAATCCGCCGTTGGTTGTCGGTGCGTGGTATATGTATGTGGTGTTTTCCGCGAGCCACGGTTAGGAGGTGGTGGCGTATGTGCGGTGTGCAGACCGTATTAGAGTTTTGGTCGTCGTCATCGTCGTCGTCGTCGTCGTGTGTTTTAGTTTTTTGCTCGACGTGGTGCGGCAAAGGAGGTGGTGATAGCGCAGGCTACAACGTGTCTGTTTACATCGTGGTGATAAGAGAATACCGCCAATGACGTTGTTGTCGGTGCGGAAAAATCACCGCTTAGGAATGCACCGCATCGCATTCAGTTTGATATTTTTGATACTGCTGAGCGCGCGTGCTCCACCGTTGATAATACTATAGCGGTGTCGTCGTATTAGTGAGCAGAATAACTCGCGATGAGAGATTTTTCGAAAATTATATGCCCTAACAGATGGTATTGGTTTGAAGATTTTTTTCGGCATGGTACAATTTTGGGATGTGCAGCATCATTGGCGGACTTGAAATTTTCAGCCCTCCTCCCATATTTGTATTCTCGTGCCAAGCATCAGGCTCAAGAATGGCGATGTAAATTGATCGGGTTGAAATGTTTTAAAAATCATATGGGTCGAAATGAAATGTCATCAGGATAAAAATTGAATAATTAAGGCACTACTGGTCGAATCCATTTTATGGCAGAGATCTGTGTCCGCATTCTTGACGAAAAATAAAATAAAAGTGTCTAAAAATTTGATATTTCATACCACCAATCAAAATTACTGTAAAATCTGCTGCTTGATCATGAATTTTTTTTAAAACTGTAACCAAAAATCAAAAACAAATTATTTCTTTTTTGGTCATCGATTTTTATCTGATTTTAAATTGATTGGAGATTTTTAATAGAAGTTGGTCAAAAAGTTATGAATCTATGTGCTTGGTTAATAATTATCTATTCGTTATTGATCTCGCTTCCAATCTTTTCTTCAAGAATTTGAAGGTGCTCAATAGCAACATTGCATTATGTAAATACGTACCTCTGGTTTTTAAAGAAGAAAAGGGGGAAGGTTATGATTGCAAAAGTTCATAATGCACTTGCACCACTACAACAGCGATTTATGTGTCCAGATTTTTAAATATCAAAATATTAAACCAATGAAGATCCTTTTTTTACACTATAGAATTGAAAAAAGCATCGCATTCAACCTGATTTTTGTAAAATACTATATTCATGTGAAATGTTTTCCTAACCAGAAGGAGGGTGAGGTGGTGCAATTGGACTAAAAAGTCAACACCACAAAAAGGCACATCTAAGACCTACACTGAGTTTATAGAGTAGGCACCACTTATTGTAAATTCGCTTAATGTTATTGAAAGTGGCTGGGATGGAACGGTTGTATCTTTTTGCATGTAGAAAACTCCGCTTAATGTACCAACCAAACGTAAATTACACCGGTTAATGTTATTAAAAATATTCGAATAAGGTACAAAATTCAATGAAATAGCTCGGAATATTTTTGGAATCTATTGACGAATCTTTGCTCTCAAAAGATAACTTTCGTGCCAATGACTTCGCAAAAAAAACTTCCTTATTAGACGCCCTTCATCTACTTTCCAGCGCTTGGCAATCAGTTACACAGAAAACAATTTGTAATTGCTTTCGAAAGGGTAGTTTTCTCTCACAAACTATTCCTGACGACGACAATGCTTTAAGTGATCAGTTACCTATCCCTAAAGACATTACGTCCCATCAGTATGAAGATTG
>FIZR01028722.1:0-38737 GCA_900060175.1 Ferrisia virgata
GAAACCATTTATTTTCATAGAAAAGTTCGAATTTTTAGTATATGGATTACTAAATTGAAAATAAGACACGATGCTGTTGTACAAAACTTCATATTTCCTCTGTTACAGAATGTTATGCATCGTTGAACATAATATTTCTGTTCCCCTACTGGGAATTTTAAAAAGTCTTCTGAAATAGTCTTATGAATTTCCCACTTCATTTTCAGGGGCTAGTTTTGCTACCTGAAAAACTGATTTACTTTGGTGGTCAACTTGATATCCATCACTAGCATAACTTGTTAGCAGGTCTGATTTGTCTTGGGTACAAGGGGGTTATTAACTTATGTAAGACGAATGGTACACTTACCGGAACACGCCTGCGGTGGAAGCGGAAATATCAGCGTCGTCGAACTTTTTCTACGGGCTACCGCGCATCCTAACGATTGGGGTTTAAAGCTACGTAATTGCTGCATAAAATCCGAACATTCCATTAGGGCGACGTCGGCGAAATGCAGATCACATAAAATCTGATTCTTGAATCGGCGCGCGCGCTTCTGATTCGGCCCGGTCAGGTTCAAGCCGCACGAATTGCAACGTAAGCATTCTTCGTGGTAATGGTTGTTGTCGTACAACGGCGATGGATCTGTCGACGCAAAATGAAAACAAAAAAAAATATATATATATATGTTACAACGACGAATAATTTTTGCGATTTCAAAATAATATAAAATGGATAACGTAACGAGAATTTGTAAAACAGCTCAAGGTCCCAGCGACGTTTTGATGCTCATTTTCTTTCAATTACTAAACATACCTAAGAGATCGCGTCGCACGTCGCCGTCGACGACGACAACGACAATGGGTGATTTGAAAATTAATTTCGCGTATTTTAAAGAAGGTCACGCAACTTTCCCCTTCCTTCCCCTTCGCCGTCATCTAGCTCAAATACTATGGTACAGACGACGACATACTTCGAGATCATTTCAATATAATATGTACCCACTTCGTATAAGAAGATGCCATGCACGGGTTCGGTTCGGTTCGGTTCGTATACGACCCGAAGACGAAATAATACTCTCTCGCTATATCTTATTTATTCGCATATACGAAGAAAGGAATTTCGAGAGATGTGGAATTTTGAATGATGGCGGCCACGGCGTGGTATGGCGCCGAGGTGTTGGGCTTCATTTGAATTACACCGTTTTACTCGCGCAGAATAATGTATTACGAACTCGCAAACTCGCCTAAATTAATACACATCACTTTTCGATCTACGTTGTCAAAAAAAAAATCTGTCCTTCGAGTATACGTGACTTTTTTGAAATTAAATGGGAGAGGGAGAGAGAGCAGCTGAAATTAAGCATATAGATTGAATACGTCGAATCAGATGGGGTATTTTGAGAGTTTAGATTTTTCAGCACTGTCGTATATTCGAATAATCCCCCCCCCCAACCAAAAAAACGCAGATTAACATTCATTCTGGCAATCTAAAATTTCTCAAGCAGATTCTCTATCTTCTTTAATTACACTTTTATGAATTTTAAAGTGTTCTGGAAATATTCGCGGTGTGTAAGGAAATTTGAGGGAAGGATATCACTATAATTTTGCATTACCTTTCACAATTTTTAGGTTAATTTTCTACGTCAAATTTTCAATGAAAACTACACTATTACTGTACCGGGGGGGGGGCCGGGGGGCATTATCAAAATTCGTTTTACTTTCTTGGACGACCATTACTACCATTTTCTGTCCACGTCATATATTTATTCATTTTTTTCCCGAAACTAAAAATCATTTGCTCAGCTCGATACCGACCGAAAATCGATTTGATTTGGTAAATGGACTTTAATTGGAGGAGGATTTGATGTTCTGGAGTGAGGATGACCTCGGATCAAAATTCAATTGTGAACGAATTCGGAGGAGAGGATGCTGAGGGACTAAAATCGCAAAAATTATTTCTTTTTCAACCAATCGATAGACAATCTAAAGTTGCATTACATAATCAAAAATCAGTCTCCCGGGTCAATTAGCAAGGGAGATATAAGAGTTTTCCCTCTTTTTGGCCTTGAAAAAGGGTGAGCCGAGAAGTTTAAATTAAGTATGTGGACCTAGTGGGTGTTTCGACTTTTCAGCCTCATCGCACCCCTTCACAGCCCCAAAAGTGTAGTTTTTTAGTCGATTTTTTTTCATTTTTTGAGTTTGTTTCTCACATAACTCGCCTCCAAATTGAGCTAGGAGGTTGAAATTTTGATTATAGATTTAGTACAGGCGTTATAGATGTGCCTTTTATTGGTGTCGACTTTTTAGATCCGAGCGAAAACTAAAAATACTAACCTGATCTGATCTCAGCTGACACCAACCCTCTCCCCCTTTCGCCCCTCTCTTCACAATGAATAACTCCACAAATCAAACCGATTAGGAAATTTCTTTGGAATTTATCACGAGCATAATATTATGAGTTCTATTTGTAAGTTTGCTCAGTTTGATGAAGCGTATTTTTGCGGCGAATCGAGTATGCAATTCTATTAACTTACAAGCTATTGATCGAGTGGGGTAGTTATCGTATCAGGCGAAAATAATTTTATAGTTTGGTGTACATAAAAGTTGATGAAAAACACATTTGTCGAAGAGTAGTTCATCAATTTATCACAATTTTCAACTAAATTTCACTATTTTTCATGAGTTTGCTTTTTGAGCCGAATTTTCGTAAAATGATTCTACGATATTTTTGCTTGATCGGTGGTAGGAGCAGATGTTCATATTGGAATGAATACTGAAGCTATATGCTATATTTTAACATCCTAGTCCAATTTGACGGGATATAAGCAGCGAAATTACTTTCAATAGGGCTGCGAGTGGGGTAAAAAGAATCTGACAAGTCGAAATCTTCCAAAGGGCACATTAAACACCACTACTAAATCTACTGATTATGATATGCGAAGGGCAAATTCTAAAAATGGCCTAACTACTCGAAAAAGTTATTAATACGGGCATGGCATATTTAAGATCCTCACTAGTAGAAATCTATACGCCGAATTTCAACTCTTCAGTTTAATTTTATACGCCAGGGGAATTCAAGAAATCACAAAACTGGAATCAAACCGAACCAAAACTCATGTTTTGGGGGGCTCTATGAGATTCAAGGGGGCTATAAAGTTGCTAAATTTTACCCCCAAAGTCAAGGCAGCGGGAGTTATGAAAGTAACCACTTTTTTCTCGATCAAAAAGAATAAGGTATATTTTTGAATATTTTATACAACTTTCGAATCTGTATCGTTTGGTTCAAAAAGTAGCCCCTCATACAAATTTGGATACATCTGAATTTCGACCTAAAGTCATCTCTACTCATATGTAGGTAATCCGCAGCTAATTCAAACTCACTGGTCAAATTCGAGCGATTTTGGTCGGTATCGACCCGAAAAATGACTAAAAAACTATAAATTCAGGACTGCAAGGGGGTGCAATGGGGTTCAAGAATTGTGACCCCCAAAAGGCACATGTACGGTTCCTACTAAATGTACGTATCTAATTTCAAGCTGTCAAGCTCTTAGCTCAATTTGGAGGGGATTTATGCGAAGACCAAACTCAAAAAATAAGAAAAAAACGACCATAAAACCATATACTTGTGGCTGTGAAGGGGTGAAATGGAGATGAAAAGCCGAAGCTCTCAAAAGACACATCCAGGGCCCCACTAAATGTACATACCTAATTTCATGTTTCTAGCTCAATTTGTGAGGAAAAAATACAAAAAACTCAAATAAGAGAACATCCGATTAAAAAACCACTTTTTAGAGGATTTGAGGGGGTGCAATGGAGCTAAAAAGTTGAAACTCTCAAAAGACACATCTAAAGCTCTAACTGAATGTACATACCAAATTTTAACTTCCTAGCTCAATTTGGTGTGGCCATAGGAGAGGAACAGCTCTTTTTCAGGGTCAAAAGGGGGAAAAAGTTCCATATCTCCCCTCCCAATTGTCTTGTGTGGTTAAATTTTGGATATATTATACATCTTTTGGTTTTCTATCAATGGGCTTAGAAAGGGGCTATTTTTGCGTTTTTAGCCGCTCAGCACCCCCACCCCCGAAATGGGGTAAAACTGAATTTTGACCCAAGGTCATCCCCACTCAAATATAAGTAATTTGCTGTTAAACTGAGCCGTTTTACCAAATTGGAACGATTTTGGTTCGTATAGAGCGAAGTTAATGATTTTAATATTAGGGAGGGGAGGAAAAAAAAATCTAATGATAAAAATAAAGATGAACTGTAATAACCTAGTTTCCATTAACAATATGACATGGAAAATCAGGCTAGCATAAAAAAAACCGTTTGAAATGTTGATCGAATACACTGCGGCTCGTGAGATACAAATCCATTGCCTCAAAAACTAGACTCGCCTCAAACACATAAGCACAGTTTCAAAAAAGGTACATTTTTGTTTGTTTTTTTTTCGCCAGTAATTGCTGCTTGCACGTACGTGCCTAAATCGCTTACCTCAATACAGCGGCAGACACCAGCGAATGGCAAAGTTTTCGGTAAATTTGCGATAAATAAAGTTCTGTGCTTCTTTCGACAAATCAATCACTCCGTACTTATACTTTTTCTCGCCAGCTGCTACCACGAAACGTGAAAGACAACCTGTAACCCGCCGCCTGCTCCACCGTACTTTTTATCTATATTCGCCGTCGAAGTAAAATTTTCAAATTAACACCTCGCGCTAAAAAAGTTTTTCTTCTTTCTCCACAAGCAAATCGAACCGATACCGATGGCAACCGCATGGCAAACTTGCCTACCTTACTGTTCGTTGCTTTTTTTCTCTGTCTCTCTCGCTTTTCCGAAATGCCAAATCTAGTAGGTATTTTTCATTCGCTATACCGCCCTACACTTCTTCTGTTAGCTCTCACCCTTTCGTTATTTACGCGCAGCGTGGCTCGGCTCGGCTCGGCGAAAAATAACAATTTCATTGAGTCGTCTCTCGTCTGTTATTTCGCTGCTGCGCTATTTCGAAATTGAAAAAATAGCCCACTAAATCGAAATAAAAGACGCGTTTGCGATGAAAAATCTACTTTCGGTGTCGATGTCGGCGGCCCGCACAAGGCGCCATTGCCACGTCTTTTCGTCGCCTTCTATCGCGTGGTCCACAAAAGTATCTGCGTCGAAGCACCCAACCTGACTGTGGCTACTTCTTCGGCCATGATTTTTAATTAATTTTACGCCATCGCTAGTCGATATATCTGCTACCGAGTACCGAGGCGAATATCGTCGGTCCGAATTTTTCGTTCTTTTTTTCGTCATATGACGTATGTATTACTCGGTTACCACCTATCTAACCTATACTATATTACATAGGTGTATCTCTATTACGCGTAGGCAGCAGCTAGCTAGGTATGGTTTTGTAATGAAATACACAATCGAGTGAAACTATTACGAACAACAATATCTCTCGGCGTGCATTGCACAACCCTCGAGACGTATAATGAATCGATAGACTTTCATTCAAAAGTTATAGATGCTACGAAATCAAATTCGTACATCGTATCACATCGCTGAAACGAACATACGTAATGATTTAACTAATTTCGTACGAACGGAGTCATCTTGTATTTTTTGATTCGAGCAAATATACGTAGGTACGTTTAATTTCCAAAAACTTTCATGTTCATTGTAATTGCTTTTAGGCATATCACATGTTTATCAATTTTAATTATTTCATTTTATTCCCTCTTCCATCGAAAAATCATTCACTCGGTTCAACCTGGTGAAACTACCAAAAATCAATGGAACAGAAGGGCTTATATTCGAGCTACGTGAATTACTCCATTCGTGAAGTATTGAAGAAGAGCGCAGCTCTGGTATTTTAAATTAGGATTAAATGGTTGCAACCCCTTAAAACCCCATTTGGGATCTCTACTAAATCTATGTACAAAATTTCAATGTCTTAATTCAGTTTGGAGAGAAGATATGTGAGCAAAAAACTTGTAAAACATTAAAAACTGCTTAAAAAACTATTTCCTCCGGGCTGTGAAGGCGTTCATGGGGGCTAGAAAGACAAAGCCCTCAGAAGGCACATCTAGAACTAGCGCATTACATCTACATACATAACAAATTTAAACTGCTTACAGTTACCTTAATTTAGTTATGAGATATGGGAGAGACAATCTCGAAAAATTAGAAAAATCTACTGAAAAAGCTACTGTTGCGTGGCTGCAAATGTGGGCGGTTACGCTGAGAATTGGACACCCCAAAAAAGTCATTCTCTTTGGTAGGCCCTTGGTAAAAGAGGGAGAGGCAGATCTTCAACCAGATGGTCTGACATCATCAAAGCACAAATGAGTTCTGTGGTAAGAGCTGCTTTACAGGCACGGGATTGTGATAGATGGCGTGCTCTTTTAGGTGCAATATGGTCGTAAACGACTGAGACCTAGGCAATTGCCTTGTTGAGCAACTGCCTGTTTTCAGGGTCATCATCATCACACCATATTGTATCTAGAAGAGCATGACATCTATCACGACCCTGTATGTACCTGTGAAGCAGCTCTTACCACAGAGCCCATTTGCGCTTTGATGATATCCGACCACCTGGTCAGAGATCTTCCTCTCCCTCTTTCAGCAAGTGCTTTACCAAAGAGAATGTCTTTTTTGAGATTTCTAACTTCTCTTGTGGTCCATTGTCCAAAATACCCTAGGATGTGTTTCTCGAATAAACCACTTAGCCTGATTGGCTCCTGTATTTCGTCTACAATTGAAATGTTGGTTTGTCACGCTGTCCAGGGTATCCTCAGCATTCTTTGTCAGATCCACATCTCAAAGGCGCCGATTCTTCTTTTATCATCTGCCTTCAACGTTCATGTTTCTGCGGCATATAGGAAAAAAGAGAATACAAGTGACTGTCTTCCTTGTCTTTCTGGAGATATTGTTATTACATGTGACATTACACAGTCAAATCATAGCTGATTTGCTCAGAGTGATTCTGCGCCATATCTCTGTCGACGAGACTCCATCTGTTTCGATGACGGAGCCTAAACATACGAAAGCGTTCACTTTTCCGTATTCGCTCAGAGCTGTAGAAACTGGAAGGCACTTGGCCCAATTCACCAACTTGACTTTAGTTTTTGATGTATCAATACGAAGTCCAAGTTTTTTGGTGGCTATCTTCACCAGGTTGATGAGCTCCGCATTTCCTCTTCATCCGAAGGAACCAAGGTGATATCATTGGCCTATTGCAGATTAGAGATTCTTTTTCCTCCAATAGAAATACCACTAGTCCAATGTTCTAAAGCTTTGCGAATTATGTACTCAGCATAGATGTTGAATAACTGTGGGAATAATATGCATCCTTGAAGCACTCCCTGTTCCGCTTGAAAAGCCTCAGATCCTTCACCATCAACTCTCACCACCACAGAATTGAACTCATATAGAGACTCCACCAAATCTACTATGCAAGCAGGGAAGGGACTCCCATATCTCTTAAAACTTTGAAGAGCTTCTTCCAATTCTTGCAGTCAATGGCTTTGGTGTAATATATGAAACACATCACTGCAGGTATGTTGAATTCTCTCCACTTTTCGATAATTTGCCACACATTCATTATTTGTTCGCTTATGCCTCTTTCTGGCATTAATCCGGCTTGTTAAGGTGGAATTTGCCTGTGTAGATATACCTAGATCTGGTTGTTCAGGATTTATAATATGACTTTGCTGACATTTGTACATCACTGAATTTTGACCCAAGAGCATCTCCATTCAAAAATATCAAATCGGCGCCAATTCATGTTTACTTTCCAAATTTTACCAATTTTGGTCGATACCAATCTCAACAAATGATTTTTAGTTTTGGTGGAAAAAAATAAAATATGTAGGTAAACAGGAATAAATATCCGAAACGTCTAAAAATGGTCTCAATGGTCTTTTAGGACTTCAACACATCTCACACAGCTCTCCCCCAATCCACGAGAGACCGATAGACCAAAATATCTTAATTTTTACCATACTATTAATAATATGACTCAGAAAATTAGGTAAAAAATTGAGCTACGAGGCTGAAACGTTTAACTCATCCGTTGGAGGTCATTTCGCATCTATTATGACCTCACCATTTGCAGATCACACATAAAAAATCGAAATTCGCCCTACCTTAGTATTTCTCCCATTTATGACTTGGAATAAACACGGTTTCTTATTTAGGAATCGTCAAAGTTAGACAAGCAAGTAAATACATTTTCTGTTGAGTTACTTCTTAGCCTGATTTTTTATGTCATATTGTCAATTAAAATCAGGCTATTACAGTCTATCAAACAACGGCGGTTGAGGGAGGGAAACATATCAAAAAAATCCATTTTGGCGTCCTAGAAGACCATAAAGACAATGTCCAGCCATGTCAGATATTTATTTTTATTTTTTTCCCCCACGAACATGAAAATCATTTTCTCTGCTCAATACCGATCAAAATCGCTCCAATACGGTCAATTGGCTCAGTTTGGCGGCGGATTGCATATATATAAATGGAAATAAACATGGTCAAAATTCAGTCATGCCCCAACTTGGAGGAGGGGATGCTGAAGAGTCAAAAACGCAAAAATTGGCCCTTTTTAAACCAATTGATAGAGTATTAAAAGTTGTACAACATATCCAAAAATCAACCTCCTAAGCCAATTAGGAGAGGAGATATGAGGGTGATCCCATTTTTGGCCTCAAAAGGGCTGTTCTTCCCTTATCTTCCCACCGAATTGAGCTGAGAAGATAAAATTTGGTATGTACATTCAGTTGGAGCTTTAGATGTGCCTTTTGAGAGTTTCAACTTTTTAGCTCCATTGCACTCCCTCACATCCTCAAAAAAGTGGTTTTCTAATCGGATGTTCTCTTATTTGAGTTTTTTGTGTTTTTTCCTCACCTAACTCCCCTCCAAATTGAACTCGAAACTTGAAATTAGGGATGTACATTTAGTTGGGGCACTAGACGTGCCTTTTATGGGTTTAGACTGTTAAGCTCCATTGTACCCTGTCAAAGCCTCAAAAAAGTGGATTTTTGATCAGTTTTTCTCATTTTTCTTATTTTTTAAGTTTGCTCCTCGCATAACTCTCCTTCAAATTGAGCTAGGAACTTGAAATTAGGTTTGTACATTTAGTGGAGGTCATAGATGTGCTTTTTGGAGATCTTTACTTTTCAGCCCCATTTCACTTCCTCACAGTCCCAAATATGTGGTTTTTGGGTCGTTTTTTCTTATTTTTCAAGTTGATTCCTCGCATAACTCTCGTCTACGTTGAGCTAGAAAGTTGAAATTCGGTATTTACATTAAGTAGGCATCGTATATTTGTGGGGGGGGGGGGTTGACTTTTTAGTCCCATTTCACCCTTTTACTGCTTCAAATATGTGATTTTTTGGTCGTTTTTTCTAATTTTTAGAATTTGTTCCTCGCATAAATCTCCTCCATATTGAGCTAAGTATTTGAAATTAGGTATGTGGATTTAGTAGGGACCCTAGATGTTCCTTTTGGGGTCTTGGCTTTTTAGCTCCGTTGAACTCTTCCTACCCGCAATGTTTTTTTTTTTTCAAATTCTAATAAACTGTTTAAATTAACAATGCTACTTTTGGAAAATAAATTTAATAATGTAAACATTCTAATGTAAAATTTGTCAGCTTTATCCAACCATTCTGTTCCCTTAGGCCTATCCAAAAGTAACTCCATATCACTGTTGTTCATAGCCTTCATTTTAAATTCGTCAAGCTTCGCCTTAAAAATATTTAAATTCGTACTAGAAATAACCATACCTAAAGAAAAATACTAAGGTAGCTGTTTACGTTTCCAGTCAATATTCGAGTATAAATCCAGCCAATATGTAATTATAACGATACTTTACCACCTCGTTTCGTGAAGAAAAATATACCAACCTATAAGTGCATGAAATATGAAGGGAGAAAAAAAAATCAATTTTTCACGATATTATACCATATACATACCTACCTACGTACCTACCAATGAAAGATGCGAATGAAGAATGGTGGCCTAAAGGGGAGCATGAGAAATAACACGCGAATTTGAAAAAAGGAAGATAAAGCAAGTACGTCCTAGGTATATAGGTAATATCTCACAGCAGCTCGGATATAGCCTACGCTATACGCAGTAATTCATAAGGGTAGATATATATATTATTATCCTATAAGGCAGTTACGAAAGAAACTGGAATTAAAATTAAAAAAAGCACACGAGATATATTGTTTTTCATTTTTAATTTGCGCGTTACGTTTGATCGGATTGCACAGCTATAATACGGATTAAGAAAAAATCCCAGCAAGGAAACGACAAACTTTAGCCAGTATTTGCTTTCGTTTTATATAAATAGCGAAAGTTCAAACGTTTAAGTATATACCAACTTTCAGGTATCTCTATCTACAAATATATACTGTAAAAATGGCCAATCGTGCAGGTCTACGTAGGTAGATTACAAGCGTAAATACTAGGTACCTAGGTACCTAGCTACCTAGCTACCTACCTACTTACCTACCTACCTACCTACCTACCTACCTACCTACCTACCTATATATAGGTATTTTTAAAACTTTCCCCTTTCGCCATATTTTCGCCAATGTTGCGTGTAATTATCGGTCGAAAAAGGCGAACAGAAAGAAGAAAAAAGCTTTAAATCTGCGCGCGTATTTTTATCTATCTATATACGAGTAGGTACTTCACCTAACCTACGAGTAAGTATGTAATTCTTTGTGCGAGAAATTTTTAAACCCGCGATAAATTATTTATGGACAGTCATGTGCGTGCGTAGATACTTTTAAACGTTCATTCTACAATTTTAATCGTATTGCTTTCCACCTTATACGAACTTTTCTCTTTCTACATATTTCTCTAAACAGGTATATTCGATTTTCTTTTTTCATTCACCGGTACTTGTTTATTGACAAAAATAACACGATAGTTAAGAAATACGAGATATAACGAATATCTCAACTCGTAGTTCGGATAGTTAACTTACTCAGACGACATTAAATCCAGTCGCAATTACCATAATATTATGACGTCAGAATATTCGAAATGCAGCTCGACACGACCCACGAAGCAGCTACGTTTATTCATTTTTTTCATTTTTTCTTTCTTTTTTTTTTTTTTTTTTTTTTTTTTTTTTTTTTTTTTTTTTTTTTTTTTTGTTTGTGCTTTATGATAATACGAGGTCGTGTTCCTTTTCGCTTTCCTATCTTCACTATTGAATTATTTAACGTTTGAGAGAAAAAAATTGTTTCGCAAGCGTGTTTTTACTCCAATTTATTTATTTATTTCGTTTTAAACTAAACGTTTAACTTTTTTAATAAAATTGATTTATTTCATCCGCCGCGTCGCCACCGTCTTTATCCCTTCCCCTTTGTTTTTTTTTTTTTTTTAGGTATTTCGTTTGGTACAGACATTGGAGAAACCTAGAGTTTATACGAGGTTCGATTTCTTCCTTCCCCCCCCCTTGCTATCCTGATTATCTTGTCGTATCATCTGAGAAATATCTCACTATTTAGTCTAGAGCTGGTAGGTGTGGAGGAGGCGGGCGAGAAGGAGAGGAGTGTAAAATTATGTATACGGCCAAAAAAAAAAGAAAAAGAAACGAAACCTAATATAATGGAAAATTTTCCCATAATCTTTATTTCATAATCTAAGTGCTTATAGTTTGGAAATTTTCAACGTACGTACGAATTTCAGTATCCTAATTCGAGGAAAACTAATCAAGAATATGTAGAAAAAGATGTATGTTTGTCATCCCCAATTTGTTAGCCAATTCGCCATGTAAAAATTAGGAATATGAGCGAAGGGCAAAGAGTACCAGGTGAACGAATTTCTAACGCATTAATCGCTAGATAGCTGCGTAACTGAAAAAATTTCAGTTTCAGTTTTCAATTTTTCGTTTTTTAGTTTCAATCTCGAATTTTCAAGTATTTATTTCGATTTATCCGTTTCAGTTTCAATTTCACATTTTTACAGCCCGATGTGACACTTGTGACTCTACTCACATCACTACGCGGATCTTAACACGACTAACTAGATGAAAATATAATATATTTTTTTTTTTTTCATTTTTAGGTGGAATAATAATAGTACTTTTTATATTTTAGTTTCAGTTTCAGTTTTATTTTTTATAGCCCTGCTGCTGATCACCGCAATAGGTTGTTCTTCGAATATGTAACGAATACTTCGATTTCCTATCCAATGGCAAAAAAACGTTTACATTTTTCGATTTTTCGCTCCCTCCTAGAATTTGGACCTATACCAAATTGCACAACATCTCTGCAGGGCAAAAGGTAGGAGGATCTACATTTTTATAGAACTCAAAAAAATTGGAAATAGTAAAGTGACACATCGAGTTACACTAATTCGAATGCCAGCTTACTTTTTCGATTCAATCCCTATAACCACCCCCCCCCCCACCCGTAATCTCAAAATGATCACATGTCAAAAAAAGGGAAAAGGGGGAGAAAGAGGGAGACTGCTCTGAAACACGAGAAAGTAGGGTCAAGGAAGTAAGATGTACTCGAGGGCTGTCGAATTAAATCGAACTTTCACTCGCTGTTTTGATCTTTTCTCATCAAAAAAGTGAAAATGGTTGGAGGGAGAGGAGGGGAGGTATTGCTTCAATTTTATCATTATTTGGTCAGATATTTATTTCTTTTTATTATTTTTATCCCTCCAAAACTAAAAATCATCTGCTCAACTCGATATCAATGTAAATTGGTTAAATTTGGGTAAGGAACTTGGTTTGGCAGTGGATTTAATATTTTAGGGGGGGGGGGTGACCTTGAGTCAAAATTCAGTCATTCGTTAATTCGAGGGAGGAAGTGCTGAGGATCTAAAACGGAACAAATTGTTCGTTTTTGATATAATCGGCATAAAATGAAAAAGTTGTATGAGAAAAATTTAGGCAATTTACCTTTTCAGGGAAAAATTGTAGATCATGAATATGTAATGCTGAAAACGATTGATAAGTTCTCAATTTTTTTTATGATGATTTTCATATACCCCATAACGAATTTTTGAATCTTTTTCGCAATCAAATCTTAGCAACTCCAATGGACACTGTATAATATATCATTGGTTAGATATATATTAAGTGCAAAAATGATAGAAAAATCAAAAACTTTACATCAAAAACATCACACATTTTTTAATTTTTTAAATTGAAATCCAAGTTAATATTTCCAATATTAAGTTCTAAAGTAATTAATTTTTTTCCATTCCTTAAGACATAATCATGTTTCATGCCGAGTTTTAATCAAAAATCAAAGTCCAAAAATCAGCCATACTCATCCTTCATTGCGAGTTTTATCAAACTCTCCCTCCCTTAAGATTTATCTCTGTTAAGATTTTAACATAAAATCCAAAAATCAGCCGTGCTCATATTTCATTGTTAGTTTTATCAAACTTTCTCAACCTTAAGACTTATCCATGTTGACATTTTAACATAAAGTCCAAAAATCAAAAGGACCCATTTTAACATAAAATACAAAAGTCATTCATAAAAATCTTTATTTTTCTTCTATTTTTCAATTTTTTTTTACTTTTTAATTTTTCAATTCTTATATTCTTTTCTTTTTCATTTTTTTTTTTCATATTTATTCACGTTGAACATTTTAACATAAAGTACAAAGACATATTCGTGTCAACATTTTAACATAAAGTGCAGAAATCGTTTATAATCATCTTTCATTGTGAGTTTTATCAAACTTTCCGATCCATAAGACATATCCATGTTAACATTTTAATATAAGGTCCCAAAAACCAAAAACGTAATGCAAAAACATAACGTTTTCACAAAATGACCGCCCAGTCTTAAGGCATATCCATGGCAATAAGGAGGGGAGATTTAGAGGTTCTTTCTCTTTTGACATGTGGAGTCATTTTGTGAAAACGTCACGTTTTTGATTCTTGGACCTCATGTTAAAATGTTAACATGAATATGTCTTATGGATGGGAAAGTTTGAAAAAGCTTACAATGAAATATGAGTATGGCTGATTTGTGGACTTTATGTTGAAATACCTGAAATGAGTATTTGATTTTTGATTTGATGTTTTTGATCAAAAACTTGCAATGAAAGATGATTATAAAAAATTTTGCACTTTACTTGTGTTAAAATGTTGAAAATCACTGTACTTTACGTTGAAATGTTGACATGAAAAAATTAAAAAATAGAAAAAAATAGATGGATTAAAAAAAATTAAAATATTATTATGAGTGACTTTTGTACTCATGTTAAAATGTGACGTTTTGATTTTTGAACTTTATGTTGAAATGTCCGAGAGTTAAGTATTTAATTTCTGACTTGAAGTTTTTGATCAAAAACTCGGCATGAAACATGATTATGTCTTAAGGGATGGAAAAAATTAATTACTTTAGAACTTGATATAGAAATACTGACTTGGATATCAATTTAAAAAATTAAAAAATGTGTGATGTTTTTGATGTAACGTTTTTGATTTTTCTATCATTTTTGCACTTAATATATATCTAACCAATGATATATTATACAGTGTCCATTGAAGGTTCTACAATTTGATTGTAAAAAATATTCAAAAATTCGTTATGGAGTATATGGAAATCATAAAAAAAAAAGATTGTGAACTAATCAATCGTTTTTAACATTACGTATCCATGATCTACAATTTTTCCCTTTGCTTAAATTTCTTGATCTTGAAAAAAAGGCTGTCCCATGCATATTTCCCCTCCAAATTCAGCTAGTAAGTTGAAGTTTGGCATGTATAGGTGGTGTTCTGAATATACCTTTTGGCAGTTTCAACTTTCCAGTCCCATTGCATCCTTTTACAGCCGAATTTTTTGAGTTTGCACCACGCGTATCCGCTCTCCAAATTAAGGTAGGAGGTTGAAATTTGGCATGTGCACTTGGCAGATGAAGTTTCATCTATTTCCTCCAATATCTGCCTGCATCCCTACCGCTGAACAAGAAATAAAAACATTGCGGAACGTTTCTTTTTTCTCCCATAAATGGACAATTCTTTCTTCACCTTATGAAAATCAGGCTGAAAAAGCAACGCATTGCGATGCCTTTTTTCTTTGAATTTTAACCAAAATTGGGACACCGTATACCTCCAGGGGTATTGATATCCAATCTTGAAAGCTGATCGGTTGAAACAAACGTCTGCTGGTGGTGATTGTCAGATTTGTAAACGTGAGCTACGAACTTGGTGTTCATGGTGAAAAGTGAAGTTTCAATTTCAGACGCTCAACTGTGATCTTTCGTTCTCATACAAAACCGCACGAAAAGATTCATCTTACATCGAACCAATCTCGAAATACGAGCCATCAATTGGAAAATTGCGAAAATCACGCCTTCCTACTTCATGAGAAGTTGGGGTGAAAATAATGATGATGCATTCACTAACTGACTAAGAGCGACTTGAAAAAAAACATTTGATGCATAATTCAATGATCCAAGGTCAGATTTGAATGGTTTTGACACGAAATGATCCTACAATATCATCGAACAAATTTTCACAACTTCATCCCCCCCTCTCACACCACACACTATTGACTCGCGATGCTAAAATTTTGGCATGTAGATAGTTCATTTTGATGCTGGTATAGTTGCTTCAGGTAGTTTCGATGATTAGCTGGAATTCTCAAACTGTGAAATTCAACTAGAAGTGTTTATTTATGCATCTCCTTTGACATAAGCGTTTTCCGCTCCTCGCGAAGGATCACAACTTCACAAGTAAGAATTGAAGTAAGATAAAAATTTGTATCAAATGTGTATACTTTGTTATTTCGAAGTACGAAGTGCGCAGATTTACATTAATTATATACTGGCGCGTAACTAATTCCCTTATGATAATTTGTTCGAATAGACATCCGTTGCGATGGTACAGATTATCTCGTACTCGTAAATATTTTGAAATTTAAAATCTACTCGTATAAGTATTTTGGCGGGCGGGTAAACAAGTAGGTACGTACGCTTACGTATACCAACATACCGATGTTGCATAATAGAGTATAAATTCACCCACACTCAGTACATCCACAGTAGTAGGTGTACAGTCAAGATACGTAAAAAGTACCAAAAGCTAGCGCACATGTAAAGTAAACGAATTAAAATGACGATGTAAATTTCTGCAACGGTGCCAACAAAAATGGGAGATGACACGACGCGTTGTCGTGCATCGAATAGCATAATTAAGAAGTGAATCCCATCGAGACGTCATCGCATCGTATTTTCGCTGAAATCTGCTGCAACATTTAGGTACCCATTATCTATACGATTATCGAAGAAACATCATCTCAGGGAGAAATGGTCGCAGTGTGGGTGTGTATGAGAGAAAGGGACACAGACATAAAGCGTAGTCGAGTATTCGTGGTATACGAAAGGAGCGGGTCGGGTCGCGTTGAGCCGGGCCGGACTGTGCTGTGGTGAAGAAAAATGCGACACTTCATTAGTTATATTAAAAAGTATAGCCAGGTACCTACTACCTACCACCTAGACCTACCCTTTTCAGTTGGAAACGGCGTTATACATTTACTTAGCCAACCAACCAGCCAGCCAGCCAGCCAACTCGAAGCGAGGAGCTTTTTGCGTGACCTAATTGATAAAAGCGAACAAGACGACCGACGGAAACGGGAAGTTGTCCGCAGGAGAGAGTCAGCGAAGGGAAGTTTGCCGAGCTGCAGGAATCGTAATCATCTCTTAATCGTACTGTGGTTCGGTTTAGTATACGAGCCACCTAACGAGGGAAAAAAATAACGTCGATGGGAAAGGAGGGAAGGTGAAAGTGGAGGAGGGGCAGGGGTCGGTTGGTCGGCTCGGAAACCACCTTTGTAAAATCAGCTTAAAGGCGTGTCTGCGTTTGTGTGTGCACTGTGCAGTTGTGCACTTATAACGCAGACACGCTCTTTTGTTGCTGGCTACGAAAAATACAATTTAATTGAGAAAAATATCTTTCATCGGTTCGAGAATTTATTTTATTTATTTTTGATAATGCTAACGTCCGCACGGTACGTACTCGAATGAAAATACCTCCTTGCACAATTTTTTGTTTAGTTTTAATGACGCGTAAATGCTAACAACGAACGCTCGATGTTAACACAACCAGAATAGGAATACTGCAAGGATCCCTGCTTACTTCGTGCTCCTTGTCAGTCGTCGAAAGGGGTGAAGAGTGCGTTGGAAATGCTGGCCCGAGCGTGTAAATTGAATGGTAGCGTGTTGAATGCAATTTGCGGCGAACAAAATCCTCGAAAGATAAGTGATGGTGGTTTTGTTTCGATAATCGAAGCTGTTTCCGTAGGTAGCTAGGTCCTTGGGTAGTGGGTACCATGGTAGGTGAGGCGAGGCTTGTTTGATGCACGCCAAGTTACTTTTATAGTTAATTTTTTTGCGTGCTCTCCGAAAGAATATCTGATTATTAGATATTGTCGGTAGAACTACGAGGAAAAATGTCCGAGCAAAGGCCAGTACATCGCAGTAGCTGTGTACACTTACCTATCGCTTATTTTTTGAAATTTCAATTTCTTATCTTATTTATTCAAAGGCTCGTTTAAAGAAATGTTCCTCGGGGTTTAGAAGAGGCTTTGCGTAGACTGTTGAAAAGTAAATTTAATCTCGAGCACATATACAGATCTTTAGTAGTAGGCCCAAAAAAAATCGCAAAAAATACCAACACTTTTTAGCCTGATTTTCTATGTCATATTGCCAATGAAAACCAGGCTAGTACGGTCTGTCGATTTAGAGCGGATGAGGGAAGGGGAGGGAATATAAACAAAATTAGTTTTCGAGTCCTAAAAGACCTTTAAGACTATTATTGGTCATGCTAGATATTTTTTTTTCGAAATTTGCTCAGCTCAATACTGACCAAAATTGATCAAATTTGAGACAATTTGATATTCTGGAGTGAGGATGACCTTAGGTCAAAATTCAGTTGTACCCAAATGTGGAGGAGGGGTGCTGAGGGTCTAAAGGCGTAAAAATTATTCTTTTCCAAGCCAATGGATAGAGGATTCAAAAAGTTGTATAACTTATCTAAAAATTAACCTCCTAGGCTAATTAGCAGCGAAGATATGAGAGGTTTTCTCTTTTTTGACCTCGAAAAAAGGCTCTTCCATGCCTTCCTCTCCTCCAAATTGAGCTAGGAATGTGCCTTTTGGGTGTTTCGACTTCTCAGCTTCATAGCACGCCCTCACTACCGAGTAAGTGTAGTTTTCTGCTTGTTTCTTCTTAACTCATTGTAAATCATCAGCACTGGGTAAAAAAGACTGAAAAGAAGACGTTACATTGTAGAAGGTGCAACACTGAACATGCAGTCCGCGCGAATGCCCAGCTTATGACAAAAAGTGTTCCTACTGTGGAGGTCTGAATCATTTCGCTTCATGTTTTTTTAGAAATAAAATAAAAACAACTGATAAGGTGACACCAAAATGCAATGAGATAACTGAAAATACATCTGATGACGATGAAGATTTGGTGATAAATTACATTCGAGTAGATAATGTCAATGATGGATTAATAAAAAACGAATGGTTTGAAACAGTACAGCTACACAAATAACCAGGTTCTCTAATACAAACCGGATAGTATCCGGTTATAATCAAAATATTCCTGTGATTGGTCGTTGTTATCACCAGCCAATCAGGTGAAAGAAAAAAAAAAGATTCGCATGAAGAAGGAAAAATGAACAGATCAAATCGGTCGTGTCAAACAAGCAAAATTGTTCACGATAAAAGCTTTCGACTCTCAACCGAACCAGATCGATAAACCAGATAAACGATTACTACCCAAATCGAAAATTGGATTCGGAACCCGGATATTTGTTTAACTCGATGAAACAATCATGACAAACAAATCAAGAATTAATGTTAAATTATATTATTGTGCCCAGTGTAACGTAATGTCGTTAAATATATCTTCCAGTAAAGTGCATTTATCGTTATATGGAAGCGATTGAAAAATAGATACGGTCGGTAGTATTATGCTTATATCCCCAGTGAAAAAGAAAATTGAAATCGTGGACTGTTATGATAAAGCAATATTTGGACGAAGTTGGATTTAATCAAACATGTAGATGAAGTAGCATCTGAAAAGCCAGAAACACTCGATGAAGAAGTGTTTAAGAAATACAGTCACGTGTTTGAAGGCATAAGAGAACTGAAAGACACATGCACATTGGTATTAAAGAAAGGATCTATACCTGTGATCGAATCAGCTACACGATTTCCATATGCGTTGAAAGAAAACAATGAAAAAGAAATTAGATGAACTGGCTGCAGCCACAATACATCAACACCAGTAGATGAACCGACAAAATGGGTAAATTCAGCATTATTTTTTGAAAAATCCAATGATAAAATTAGAAGACAGTGTTTAAACCTAACAGACTTAAATTAATGTTTAGTTGCTAATCCATAACTGATCCTAACAACAGATGAAATACCTATGAAATTGAAAGATAAGAAATTCTATATGGTAATAAGCATCAAGGATGCATTGTTTCATGTAAAACTAGATGAAAAAAGTAGATATTTAAGAACTTTATGCTCTCCTTGGACAAATACAGATGATTAAGACTATCGCAAGGAGTCACAGTAAGTCCTGCAGGATTTCAAAAATGCCCAACCAAAATATTTGAAGATTTGAAGAATATTGGTTTGTATTTTGATGATATTGTGATTGCAGCAGAAACTAGTGAAGAATAAGATGAAATGTTGAAAGATGTTCTAGAAAGGCCTTCAAAATACAACATTAAATTCAATCTGAATAAAATTGAATATAAGAAAAAAAAAGATAAAATACTCGAGTGTTGTTATCAGCCAAGAAGAAATAGAACCAGATCAAGATTACATAAATTCAATAAAAAAAACATGCAGGAATCTGGAAATAAAGAAGAATTTGCTGAATTCATTGGAATGGTGAACTAATTTCAAACTGTAGATAACGATATAACTAGTTCAACTTCGTTTATGAACGTTAAGATGTATGCAATAAATAAAAAAATATCCTCAGATTTCTATAAAACTGAACACACGCAACATTGGAAGATATAACACTAAAACGATTTAAAGAATTACATGAAAATGGCTGGTTAAATTATAAGAATAGCATAGAATCTGAAGATGTTTGATTTTATTACAAATCACGTAAAGAAACTTCAATCAATGAGGATCTAGTTCGTGTTAGTGATAAAATGATAATACTGGAAAATATGCAAAATTCCGTATTAAAACAATCACATGAATCACAGTTAGGAATTGAAAAAAAAAACTAATCTAGAGTTCGTCAAATCATGTACTGGCGTGATACATCAACAGATATCATCAATATCATAAATAATTGTCAAACGTGTCAATTGTTTCAGAATAAAAAATGTGAAGAATTACTAAAACTACATCTTGGTGATATCGCAAATTACGATGGTAAACAATATTCAGTAATCGCAGATTATTACTCATTTTCTATTGATGCCGTACTAACAAAATCAATTAATTCAATGTCATTAGGTGATAACGATGTTAAAATCTAATTTTGTTACTTGTGGAATTCCTGAAATAATGGTTGCAGATAACGTTCTATTCAACAGTTTCGAATTTCATAAAATTGCAGATGAGTGGAATTTCAAAATAATACCAAAGAGTCCACATCATTTAGAATCCAACGGATCAGCAAAGAAAGCCGAAAGGATTACTAAAAAACTGTTGAAGAAATCTCAAAGATCTGGAATAGATTTTGAATATTTGCTGTTGGAATATCGTAATGCTCCGTTGAAAAATGTAAATTATTCAGCTAATCAATTGTTAATGAGCCGAAACACTCGTTCAGGATTGCTATCGTTAAAAAACCTTCTTAATCCAATGATAGTAAGAAATAACGCCAGCAGTTGGCTGAAAAGTATTATAATAAATTAGCAAGCAAAAAAATCTGCCAACATAGAATTAGGTGATCAAGTATTGATCTATCATGAAGAAGGATAGAGAACAACAGAAGTTATTGAACAACACAAAGCACCACGATCTTATATTGTGCCTGTCGATAAAGGGTTACTAAGAAGAAGCACGGTTCATATGAAAAAAAATTACTAATCAACAACAATCAACAGAAGAGAATCGATCAAATTCTAAAGAATCTATGGTTAATCATCTGCTTTGGACAAAACGATAGCAGAGTGAAGAACTGGGCGAATAATCAAACCTCCGCAGAAATTAAGACTCGTAAACCATCTAATGTTATTTGTAGTTTGCGTTTATTCTTAGTTTTAATTTTGCTTTAATATCATAACAGAGAAGATGTCATAGATTAGATTAGTAAATATGGTAACACTTGATATAGCTACAAAGACCTTTGTATTTTGTATCAAGTCAATTTATCTGACCAGTACGAATTGATTAATCAAATTGGGGAACGAACACGCTGCACATGGCAAGAATTCGTCACAAAATACAACCAAGTAAATTGATGGGATCGGTAGGTACTCTGAAGCACTGATACAGCTGCGGGTATCGTATAGCGATAGGACTGCGACGACTAAACTTTACCAATTAATATGACTATGAGGGCTGATTTATCGTAAACGTTTATTGCTTCGAAACTCCGCGAAGCAAATTCTAAGACGGCGACGTAGGTCTAGGTATGTAGGTGGCTGGCAGTTGGCAGTTGTAGCGCGCTAACTCGAGTACAGCAATTTATCCTCGGTTCGTGTTCACTTTTGCAAAAACTCCCTCGTTCCATTGCGTCAGTGGATTCGTAAAACTCGAAATTCGTACAGTTAGTCGCCCCAGCAGTAGCGATCAATCAAAAGCTGACCTTTCGTATGGGTACTTATTACGTTCTTGTTAGGAAGTAAGTATTTTGAAATTTTAGGAGGCGGTGAGGTGCTTCAAATTATTCCGCGAAGTTGCTTGGCTCGATATTGTACCTTACATATCTTAGTGTCTCCACGCTTAATTAGAAATATTCTAAAGATTCAAATGGTTTATACTTTCATTGGACTGAAAACGAAGGACAATTTGTTCTTTTCGAGTCACTCGGGTTACGTTGCATTGCATTGGTGTATCGACAACGAATATACCTTCAAAAATTATGATAATATCAAATATACACAATAACCGAGAGGAACTCGCCAAAAAAACCTTTGAAAAAAATTAAAAGGTAAAAGGCCATATTTGGGTAGTTTTTTACATATGAAGAACGAGAAACCATTGATTCGGTGTAGGAAGCCAATTTTTGAATATATCAGGCATTTTACGATTTCTTATCGATTGGCTGAAAAATTTAGATTTCCAATGTTTTTCACCCACAAAAAACCCATCTTTAAAAATTTCAAATCGCCCAGTGCCTTCGTGTAAGTTCTATCCGCGTAGGCGAGTTAGTTATGAAGCATCCTCGGCAAAGAGCGGTTACATTACTCGTTGCTGTTAAATGTGATAAGATTTAGTACAACGTGTTCTTTTGAGTAAATTGTTCCTCTTGCTAAATGTATTAACTTTGCCGTGAAAATGTGGTTCATTCTGCTTGCATCCGATCATCTCAAATTCTTTACACTTTGTAGATTGTTCCTCCGAAAACTAAAACTAAACTATTTAACTCGATACCGACCAAAATCACTCAAATTTGGCCAATGGGCTCGAATGGCCAGCATACCAAGTACATATGAGTGGGGATGACCTTGGGTGAAAATTCAACCATGCACGAATTTAGGGGAGGGGGAGCTCAGACGTAAAAATCGTAAAGATTGTTTGTTCTTGAGCCAACTGATGGAGAATATAAAATTGTACGATTTATCCGAAAAATCAGTCTTTGAGATCAATTAAGAGGGGAGATATCGGTTTTTTCCTCATTTTGACCTTGAAAAAAGACCATTTCTCATATATCCATTCTCCAAATAGAGGTCAGGTATTGAATATTGGTATATCGGTTTAGTAGAGGTCTCAGATACCTCTTTGGATGGTTTCGACTAGGTACTCAATAGTATTGCGCCTCCTCACAACACCAGAAAAATAGTTTTTTTTTGTGGCAATTTTTCTTTTTTTGTTTCAATTTGCCCTTCTCTAATCTCCCCTCCAAATTGAGATAATAAACAGAAATTTGTTCAGTAGATTCAGTAGGAGTTCTAGATGTGACTTTGAAGGAGGGGGTGGGGGTGGGGTGAGTTTTGACTTTCCATTCTCATTGCACCTTATCAGATTCCCAAAAGAGTATTTTTTTGGCAATTTTTTTTTGCTTGAATTTGTTCTTCTGTAATCTCCACTCCAAATTGAGCTAATACATCGAAATTTGTCAAGTAGATTCAGTAAGAGTTCTAGATGTGACTTTGAAGGGGGAGGGGTGTGAGGTGAGTTTTAACTTTCCATTCTCATTGCACCCTATCAGATTCCCAAAAGAGTATTTTTTTGGCAATTTTTTCTTGCTTGAATTTGCTATTTTCGAAACCCCGCTCCAACTTGAGCTCATAAATTGAAATTTGTTGAGTAGATTCAGTAGGAATTCTGGATATAACTTTGGAAGGGGGAGGGTAGGGGATTTCGACTTTTCATTCTTATTGTATCCTATCACATCCCCAAAAGAGTATTTTTTTGGATAATTTTTTTTCATTTGCTGAGTTTGTGCTTCCCATATCTCCATTCTGAATTGAGAGTGATGGCTCTGAATGGCTTTTTGAGACTTTCAAATTTTTAGCCTCATTTCTCCCCCTTGAAACTCTGAAAATTGTGTTATTCAGGCGGGTTTCTTTATTTTTCGATTTTGTCCTCCCCTCATGTTCTTCCCAAATTTAGCTGACTGGTTGAAATTTCATACGTGAATTCAGTGGAAGTCCTGCAGAATTGCAAATTGATATGTGAATTATGAAAATACCTATAATAAGAGTGAAGGGTAAGGAGCCGGGGGGGGGGGGGTATTTCACCCTTAAAATCCTGTTGTGTACTTACAACTTCAAAGAAATAAAGTCATTTTGGAAAATTTTCAGTCGGTATTGACTGACTAAAAGGTTCAAATTTCGGGACATACGAGTATAGATAAAAGAAGTGTTCGTCGAGGTGAAAGAATGGAGAAGCGTTTTTTGGCGGCAGGGGGTGGAGGGGGAGGCGGCACTTAGCACCTTGCCTCAAAACCACCCGTACCTATTAACAGCAATTATAGATTCGTAATTTCGCTCTATGTACATACAAATTTAGCAGCACATCGTATAAGTACGAATACGAATTTGCCAAGCGCCAGTTTGAAGCGTCGTTTAAAGCTTTTAATAATAATCGTTTACGTACACAGTACGCATACATAAACTCGCGTATAATTCATCGGCAAACAAACGAAATTCGACGGTATTAATTCTTAATCCGCATATTAAACGCGTAGCGTAGCTTTAAGTACTTTGTACGGTGATACGAATACGACGACTAGGTAGTACGTTGGTCCGCGTCTAACCTTTACGCCATCTCCTCCTGCCCTCCCCCTCCCCCCGCCCCAGTACAGTTAGTTACGTACCGTACATACTACATAGAAATAAACTAAAATACCCTACGTAGGGAGGGGTAATGAAGGAGGAAAGCGGATAAGAAACGAAGAAACGAGCGTTTCCTAAAAAGCCGAGCTTTTTAATTTTAAATTCGACTCGGTGAAAGCGTAAAGCAAGTAAGCAACCAGCGAAAAAGTCGAGAGCACTTGCCAATGATTCTACTCGTAATTTTTCTGCCCTCTTTAGTTTTGTAATTGTAATTAAAAAGACAGCACATTGTAAACGTTTCGTCGTCGTCTTCTTCTTCGCCTTTGCCTTTGCCTTCATTTGATGGCGAACGCGAAATCAACCGCCTACTCGTACTCGTACCTACTTACAGAGCAATTTTATACGGTGGCTGATTGTTCGAATAAGAAACGTCGCGTCGCCTTGCTTCCGCCTCATTCCATCCTCCTTTTTCGCTGTCTTTCTTCCGTAGCGCTTTGTTCTTTCATTTAAAATGTATAAGCATATTTCTCCATAATGAATTAATTCTACCGCAATCACGTTTGCGTCTTCCAAGACGCAAACGTTTATCAATTTACCTAAGTATACTTATACGCATACGATGCGATTTTAAGTTCAGTGTGATGGAACCATTCAACGCGCATAACTGTAGTAGGTGTTTTTTTTTTACTCCCAGTGGGTTACGAATTTAAGTATAAATTTTTTCTATCGATCAGTTTGCAGTCATTTTTATACGACTTCATTTATGCATGAAGAGAAAAGTAGCAATAACTTAAATGCTCGACTATTCGTACAACCGATCAAAGATGGTCAAAATTTCAGAAAATTTAAAACAATTTTTCAACGATTCGATAATCGATAAGAAATCAGAAGTTGAAGATTCGTAAATTCAAAATTCAATCAATTCCCGATCCCTACCGATAATCCAATCTCTCTCCTTTACAACGCCACAATAAATTACAATATTGATTTACCAACCCTCCTTCACAAACATATCAAATATCCGCCTTGGAAACTAAAAATCGATCCAAGTGTGGCCAACCATAAAAAATTCGAACAAAATCCAATCACAATCAAAGAGAAATTCTGTCAAACTATTGAAAATTACTCTGATTATAAACAATGTTTCACCATTGGTTCAAAAATCCAACTGCACTACTCTGGATATGCATTCTCTATTGGCAAGCACGCTCAAAACTATAAAACTAACGCGCACTCATCCATTTTCACAATAGAAATAACAGCCATACTGCATTGCCTAAAAAACAATATTTAGAACAAATTCTTATCATAATAAAATCTTCATTGCAACTGACTCTCTTTTCCCAATCAACAATTCAAAATAAATTTTCTGACTTCCAAATAATCCAAAATATATACGAAATTATATTCAAAATCCAACTTTCACAGATAAACAATAAAATTCATGTACATTCCAAGTCATGCAGGCATTGAAGGAAACGAAGAGGTAGACAAATTGACAAAATCAGCAGAGATTTACACCACACTCACTTTCCACAATCCAAATGATATCTAAAATATTCTTTACCGGACTCACCTTGCTAGCTGGCGGAATTAATAGGACCCCAAAACTGAAAACAAACTCTTTGTTTACAAAAAATCCGTCCTATCACGGAAAAAACTTTCATTCCATGCACACACAGATGAAATAATATTACAAGGTCTTAGAATCGGCCACACAAAAATAACCTATTGCCATCTATATTCTATGAATCCCCAAACCTATGTGTCAATTTTACCACTTCGAGCCCATTACAACCCAGCAACTCCTGTTCCTCTGTCCCCCAACGTGAAACAAAAAAGACAAACTTTAAACATCCCAAAAAACATCCACACCATTTCAGATTCCTCCACAGTCATAGAAAACTTGGCAGTTCCCTGGTTGAGCAACTGCCTGTTTTTTGAGGCGTCATCATCAATAGGTCTTAGTCGCTTATGACTGTATGGCACCTAAAAGAGTACGCCATCTATCACAATCCTGTGCCTGTAAAGCAGCTCTTACCACGAGTTCAACATACCCGTAGTGATGTGTTTCATATATTACACCAAAGCCATTGACTGCAAGAATTGGAAGAAGCTCTTCAAAGTTTTAAGAGATATGGGAGTCCCTTCCCTGCTTGCATAGTAGAATTGGTGGAGTCTCTGTATGAGTTCAGTTCTATGGTGGTGAGAGTTGATGGTGAAGGATCTGAGGCTTTTCAAGCGGAACAGAGAGTGCTTCAAGGATACATATTATTCCCACATTCAACATCTATGCTGAGCACATAATTCGCTAGGCTTTAGAACATTGGACTAGTGGTATTTCTATTGAAGGAAAAATAATCTCTAATCTGCAATATGCAAATGATATCACCTTGGTTGCTTCGGATGAAGAGGAAATGGCGGAGCTTGTCAACCTAGTGAAGATAGCCAGCAAAAAACTTGGACTTCGTATTAATACATCAAAAACGAAAGTCAAGTTGGTGGATCGGGCCAAGTGCCTTCCAGTTTCTATAGCTCTGAGCGAATACGAAAAGGTGAACGCTTTCGTATGTTTAGGCTCCATCATCGAAACAGATGGAGTCTCGTCGACAGAGATATGGCGCAGAATCACTCTGAGCAAATCAGCTATGACCTGACTATGTAATGTCACATGTGATAACAATGTCTCCTCTCCAGAAAGACGAGGAAGATACTTATACAGTCACTTGTTTTCTCTTTTTTCCTATATGCCGCAAAAACGTGGATGTTGAAGGCAGATGATAAAAGAAGAATCGGCGCCTTTGAGATGTGGGTTTGACAACTCAGAGTTGTAGAAGCTGGAAGGCACTTGGCCCGATTTTATAGATTAAAACAAAGTTCAAGTCTTTCGCTGGCTATCTTCACCAGGTTGACAAGCTCCACCATTTCCTCTTCATCGGAAGCAATCAAGGCAGTATCATCTGCATAACCCAGATTTGAGATTCTTCTTCCTTCAATGGAAATACCACCATTCCAATGTTCTAGAGCCTCATGAATTATGTGCTCAGCATAGATGTTGAATAACTGCGGGTATAATATGCATCCTTGACACACTCCCTGTTCCACTTGAAAACCCTCAAATTCTTCAGCATAAACTCTCACCAACATAGAATTGAACTCATATAGGGACTCCACCATCACATGACTTCCACCTATATAGTCTGCGATTATGTTGTTGGAAAAACGAATTCACTAGCACAAGTTATTGTCCAAGGCAGAACTGGAGAAACCTATATCCGCATTTATTCATTGTTCCTAGACTAAGACTACCAATTACTCCATAGTAAGCATCCCTGTTATCAGTCTTCCCAACTTTGGCATTAAAGTCTTCCAGCACCAATTTTATGTCGCTTCTTGGTAGTGAAGTCAGTGTTTCTTCAAGAACACTGTAGAATTCTTCAATTTCTTCATCTGGTACTCCACAGGTTGGGGCGCATGCTTGGATGACACTTATAATGGATGCAGCTGCACCAATCCTAATAACTGGCATCCGATCGTTAATGACCCTTGCTCCCAACACCAGGTGTTTATATCTACCATCTACAATGATTGCCACTCCTGTTGCCTTCTTTACCAGACAAAAAGACGAAGTTTCCCTCGCCTGGTGTAACATCAGCAACCCATTTCTTTTCATTTCATTTTCGACTACAGCCAACTTACCTGTAGTCTTCAGGCCATGTACATTCCACGTGCCTACTTTGCCGATCTTTTTCGCAAAATTGAAACGATTAGTGCGAACGGATATTCTTAGCATCCCTGCCCCATTTTAGGGGTGCCAGAACTCAAGGTCGTTTAAACTTCAATCATTAGATGTTTCTTACGAAAATGACCACTGTGGATTCGCAAATCCTGCAGTGGTGGCCAGTTTACCCCATTAGCGTTTAGAAGTCAGAACTGTTTGTGTGTGTTGATATGTGAAGAGTGAATAAAAATATTGACAGTACGCTACTATAGACCATGGGTTAGAAGACGGCTCCCCTGGTTCTTTCCAAGTCGCTTTTTACGACAGGCAGAGAGTGCCATGGGAAAATTCTACAATCTGTTCCCACACGGTTCTACTATTATATTAACCATTTAAAAACGCGATTTGGGCGAAATTTTTTGTGACTGCTTCACATTGCTCTTGATGCGGAATTCACCCAAATCGAAATTTTAAATAGTTAGTTGGCCGAATAGTAGGCAACTTTTGCAGAAACTTTGATTATGCTGAAAATCTACTTATCGTGATAATATGAACGGGTAATTAGAATTTAAATGAACGCAGCTCCTTCAATAATTGAGAAAGGCAGCATATGCATACGAGAAAATTTGCGAGGAAAACTTTCATCTTCAAGGCCCACCACTTGGATAGATCATTTGATTAAAATTTTGAAATTGTTCGCTTGCCAAATTTTCATACGTCGCGTAATCTGCATTTTTTTTCTAATAACTCAGATCGTCCTCTTTTACATTCGAATAAATTTCCATCGTAACGAAAACCAACAACCGAATAGAGAAGCGTATCTCGTATACATCGAAATAACCATTATAATAGCCCAAATTTTCACGTAAAACCCAGAATAAAATGATAGGTAACAATGGTTATACGAATTTAAACGTTCGCAAATGGAAATTTCATTTACGTCTATGGTAGAATTTCACAGAGCGCTTAGCAGCACTGATTCGATCTACGCTGCATGCGAATTAAAGCGTTCGAATACACACAGCCAGCTGCACGAAAGCGTATAAATTAGTATTCTTCGCATCAAAGCAACAAGTATAGATAAGAGAAAGCTTTTTTGTATCATATTCGATCGAAACTTGCCCGCGTTACTATTTTTTCGTTCGGTCAGATTTTCACGCCAGCTCATTTTCTCATACGTACACGTTCATCTCGCCGTGTCAAAAGGGAAAAAAAGAGGATGAAATGTACGTTGATGTGAAAGACGAGGAGACAACCCCGTTGAGAGTCCAAGAGTCCACAACCATAAAGTCATCTCGTAGATTGGCGCTAGCTGGTATATGCTCGTACTACTTTGTAAGAGTAACGAACGTACGATGATTTTTTTTTCTTTCTTTCTTTCCTTTTTTTTTTTTTTTGAAAGTAATAGTATTCGACGTTAATGGGTTTTTGGTTTGACGTTATCGCAAAATGAAGACTCTAGTTTTTGTAGCAGTGAAAAAAAAAAAAGAAAGAAAGAAAAAGAAATAAGAGCAGAGCAACGTTCAAACGTGCAAAAACACACGAGCGTGCGATATTTTGTCGAATCAATTCGCTCACGTATGCAAGATCTTTACCCTTTCGCTATACTCTGGTGCTGCTGGTATCTGCGAGAAGGCGATAAAAATTTCTAGCTACGAGTATTTGGTGATTTTGAAACGAGCAGAGGTAAAATAATGGAACTTGCGACGTTATAAACGGGCTTAGGTAAGACGAAATGGTTGTGGCAGCTTTTTGTAGTCATTTTAAGAACACCCTGGTTATAAATTTGTTAGGGTGGGGTGCGGTGAAAAGAAACCAACATTTTCGATTTGGTTAATTATTGGGTACATATAGTTCGAGTTGAAACGCCGTCGCACGAAATAGTGTTCTAGAAATCGAATTCAGCGTTCTGTTTTGAGAACCAAAAAATTGAGCTGCTAAAATGTCGATACTATCCACCTTATTCGAAAAGGTGCAGTTTCAAAATTGGTCCGAACCAAAAAAACTCGACGGATTTGGGTTGAGGTACTTCCCCCGATATTGAATATGTAATTTTTTTCAGTTGCACCCTGCACAACTGCATTTTATTGCGCTGTAAGTGCAATTTTTATGCATTTTGGACGATTTTTGACAGCACAACAGCTCTCTTATCCAAAGTATAAGTGAGAATCAAAAAAATACTTGTTAATTTTGTTGAATGAAACTATTTAAAGTCGATTCCCGCAAAAATGGTCGAAAAATTACTACATAATGCGAGGTAATGAAAATGAACAGGTTGGTCACCCCCCCCCCGCACAACCAAAATCAAGTCATGGAATACTTGCTTAAAAGTAACAATGTGATATATCAAATTAGGTCAAAATTTCGCGCTGAGTCCGAATATCATCATTATTTTTTATTTCGACCCCCTCCCCCTCGATGGAGTTCTGTCCCCAAACTTTAATTTGAGGGGGGAACTGAAGAAGTGACACCATTTAGATGAAATTTAATTGGAATTTACGCAAATCAGACAAGTATAGCTGGTTAGTTTCAACTATCAGCGTACCTTAGCATCGCGAAAAAATTTTCACCCCCATTCCACCCAGCCCCGCCAAATTATAAAAAAAATATTCATTTAAAAACAGAAATGCGGCATATCAAAATGGTTTAAAATTTCACGTCGAGTTCGAAAGTGGTAATGATTTTTAAATTTGACCCCCTTCGGTGGAGTTTTACCCCCAAGCTACAATTTGAAGAAGGAAAAACGAATAATTGACCTTCGTCAGGCGGTAGCAGTCGATCAGTTTCAATTTTGCAGCACGTGTCAACTCGGAAAAAAATTTCTACCCCTCGTACCTCCCCTTCCCCCCGCATCATATCTGATAAAAACATTAATTTTAATGATGTTTAAAGGGGTAATATCAAAGAAATCAGTTTCAGGGCCTTAGAAGATCACTAAAACTATTTTTAGTCAGAAATTAAAAATTATTTTCTCAGCTCGATACCGATTAAAATCAGCCGAATTTGGGCCATAGGCATAGATTAGCGACGAATTTGATACTTCTGAGAAGGGATGACCTTGAGTCAAAATCCAGTCGTGTTCAAATTTGGGAGAGGTAGTGCCGAAGGGCTAAAATGGCGAAAACTATTCTTTTTTGAACTAATGAACAGAAAATCAAAAGTTATACAACATATCTAAAAACCAGATTCCTGCGTCAATTAGGAGCAAAAATATGGGGGTTTTCTCTCTTTTTAACCTTGAAAGAAATGCTGTTCCACCCATAATCCCCCTCCAAATCGAGCCAAGAGGTTGAAATTTAGTGGATCATTAGGATAGGAGACTAAAAGATGCCTTTTGGAGGTTTCAGCTATTCAATTTAATATTTACCTGCACCCACATCCGGTGACGTAGTCAGGATTGGCTCAAAGGAGAGAGTTTCCACTTTTTATGCATACTATTCTTTGGGTCCGAAGTTATGAAAATAGAATTAAATGATACGCTCGAACGAAGCGAGGGCGAAATTTTGAAAAAAGTGGACTATTTAAACGATCAAAAAATGCAGCATTTTCTGCAGTTTCACGAAAAATTTTTCATCAGGAGAGGGATATTAAAAAAAAATCATTCGCCAATGAATACACATTGAGAGCTAACTACTTGAAAGAATCTCTCTTCCTATCTATAAAAACTTGCATCTTACAGGCACTCGAAAGTAAATAAAGACTGAAAGAAAATGAGACGCATTTGTTTAAAACTTTCAACCAGAATTGAATAGGAGAAGGAGAAAAAAAAAACCTGCTGAAATGTCAAGGTACAGAGATCATTCAACGGAACGGTTCAAATATAATATTTGCAGAAGACGCCAGTAACTTTTTGAAAAATAATCCAATTCGATTTCCAATCCCATGTTGCTTTTATCGTCGAATCTTGTCCGTCTAGTCTAAGGTCGGTCGTTACTTACAAACGAGGTCAAATTAATTTAAAAATTTCGCTTTCAACATTGGTCGTCAGCATAGCATGAAAAAGTTTTCGGTTTTTTCTTTTTTTTTCCCTTCGGCGGCGGAAAAGGTAACTAAGGGTACTCTCGTTTACTCGGTCTTTTTCGCTCAATCGACGACGCAAAAAAAAGTTTTCTTTATGAAGAAGGAAAAAAAAAAAAAAATGAAAAAAGAAGGCATCGATAAATTTTCCATTCATGCCTTTATACAGACGAGTTTTTTCAACTGGTAAAATGGTTCTTTGGGAAAATCTATATATCTACGTAATTTTACTATTCAGCCAGGAGAAGGGTAACTACAACTACGCGATAGCCTATTTGACAACCAATCAAATTTTCCAATGTGGAAAATCGCCATCCAATTGGGTGTTTTTTTTTTTTTACCCTTCGGCATGTTAGGTAAAAAGATGTTTTTTCAAAAGACTGCCGTCATTCTGAACGAGTAGTTTTTTTTTCTTAAAGGTTAAATGTTTACGTTATTTTTAATTTTTTAAAAACTCGTCGCAAAGTTTTCGTTTAATTGTCATTTTTGAAGCGAGCCGGTAGGTACCTATACTTACGACACATGTGCATTTTTGCCTATTGTTCTGTGCATTATTAGAAAAACATTGTGTCATTTATCAGGATTCGCAGGTTTCGAATATATCCATTGAAAGGCCTATATATCAAGAGGGTAAAAAATATAACTTACGTGTCGTATAGATAAGTCCATCGGTAAAAAAAATACTGATTTTGTTATTCTAACGATGAGAAACTCACCTGAAACACATACAAAGAAAACAAAAACACATTAACTATACTGTCAATCATGGCAAGGCTTATTAAATACATTAGGCACTTCAATTATCAACGAATATAAAATTATTAAAAATTTATCGATATTACAAAATTACAAGGTTGTCATGTACTTATACAAATAATACGTGATGGTAAAATAAAGCAAAATAGGCATCTGTGACTGGTCAGTGGTCAGCTGGCCAAGGTATTCTATTCCAAAGGCCAACCACGTAAGCATGATATTATACCAATAGTATAGCTTTGGGTACCTATGAAGCATCTGACCCATTCGAAGCTACACTCGGGGCAATTGCAGCCGCCAAAATACATCCGGAACATTGATGTAAAACGCTCGTCGACAGGTACCTACTGCCTACGTACCTAGCTAGCTAGCTACCTACCTACTCACCTACAAAAGCTACCAATATACCTATACCAAGTAAAGGTATTTGGAAAATTAACCGTTATTTGGTATGGCTAATTTGCTGTTAAATGTTAACGTTCAATGCAGGTGTTTTCCGAACCTAATAAATTCATTAAATATTAAGCTAATGGTTGCCGTTGTTGTTGCACCATTTAACGTCGCTTTTTTTCCTCCTCTCCAACCCTACCATCCGTTTTGCCGGCTGCCCAATCCTTCATACAATAACCTCGTCTCCCAGTATAATAAAAGTAGCTGACGTCGCCATTCTCGTAGTCGTCGTTGTTACATCCGTATCGCGAAATTATGCATAGTAAATTGATTTTTCAACCTAAATAATCGCCACCCAGGTAGTAGGTACGAGGTGGCTGGCTACCTACTTAATAACTCTTCCTTTTATCGTTATACTCTTCCTTCCGGCAGATTTTTCGTAAAATTTATTCGCCGTAATTTTCACCTTCTGTACACCTACCTAGTTCGGTGAAATTTTGTTATTCGATGAACTCGTTTTCACGACGAATGAATCAAGCGATAACGAGCAAATGAATTGAATATAAAGTGCCAATATTAAAGATGAAAGGAAAACGAATTATTTCACAATTGTAATCAGTCTTGAAATGTCAGCAGTACGCGTGCGGAGGGTTTATCGAGACTGAAAAGTCGACACCACCAAAAGGCATGTCTAGAACCTATACTAAATCCAGATACCAAATAAAACAAATCCAAAACATATTTTTGGGGCTGTGAGGGGCGAGGGAGGGGGAGCAATCAGGCTGAAAAATCGAGACTGACAAAAGGCACATCTCCGACCTCTACCAAATTTACATACCAATGAGTCTTTCCTAATAAGGGTCAAAAACAGCCCCGACCAAAAATCGATCAAAATTACGCCAAAATGTTTTTTATGGTTTAAAAAAGTCCCAAAAAAATGTTAGACCTTCTACACCCACCCTTTCCAAAATTATCTCCTCCCATCCCAAATGTCGGAATTTCAACACGCGATACCTCTGGAAGGGGAGGGTAAAAACTTTTGAAATTTTCATAGCTTATGCATCTTGCTGAGTACTACAAATGAGAATTTCTTGAAAATTTTCGGTTCACATTTTCCCAATTTTTTTCATGTTTAAATTTTCCAAAAAAAAATTGAAAAAAATTTTGGCAGGACCAAAAAAACACACGTTTTTACTACTTTTTCATAATTAATAAACGAGGTATGCCAACTCAAAGCAAAATTTCAAGTCAACACATGAATAAATTGAAAACACATATTGGAAGGACTCCGATTCCAAAATTTCAAGTCTTGGAAGTGCATTTCTCGAATTTTTGCAAATTTTTCAAATTACAAAATTATCTCATCCTCCTGTGTATCATGGAAATTTGATTCGACCAACGAAAAAAAAAAACTGAAATTCGGTACATACCCCACTTTCAACCTCTCAAATCGATTGAAAGCGATTTCCAGACGTTTTGTAGCCTTCAGAAAATTTTGGAGGACTTTTTCCAGTGCTGGAGAATAGTTCATGAAAAGAGTACATACGAACATTAGGATATTTCTTGAAATACAAAATTTGGAGTTTTTGGAATCTCGCCCCTTAAAAAGTTTTGTATGACCCTAAAAACACCACAGCTAAAATTTCAGCAAATTTGAATAATATTAACCCGTACCTCGGTGAAGAAGAAGGTGTTTTTTTGTTTTGATTTTTTTTGAGCATGTTGCACTCAATTTCGAAACCCCAAAAAAATATATGTGATATATGACCACTTAACAAAGATGATAAAAAAATTTCCAACCATGAGTCCCTCCCAATTTTTTTTCAATTTTTTTTGGAAAATTTCAACATGAAAAAAAATTAGGAAAATGTGAACCGAAAATTTTCAAAAATTCTCTTTCATAGTACTCAGTAAAATGTATAATTTGTGAAAATTTCAAAATATTTTACCCTACCCTTCCAAAGATATCGTGTGTTGAAATTTTTACATTTGGGGGTGATAATTCCGGAAGGGATGGCTGTACGGGTCAAAACTTTTTCGGCGACTTTTTTAGACCATAAATAAAATTTTGGCTCAGTTTTGATTGAGTTTTGATCGAGGGCGGTTTTTGACCCTTACTAGGAAAAACTCTTTCAACTTACCAGCTCAATGTGGAAGGGAAATAGGAAAGGAACAGCTCTTTTCTCCCATATCGCCCCTCCTAATTGACTCAGGAAACTGCTTTTCGGAAATGTTATACACGCTCACTGAGACAATTCTTGGCCATGCCAGATTCCGTTTATTATCACTTTTCTTTGAACATCATTTGCTCAGCTCAATATTGACCAAAATCAATCAAATTTGGACAGCAGGCTTGGATTGACGGCGAATTTGATATTTTTCATTGGGGATGACCTTGGGTGAAAATTCAGTCATGTCCATTTTGGGGAGGCGTTGCTCAAGGGCAAATGTTGTAAAAATTGCTCGTTCATAAATCAATCGTTAGAGAATCAAAAGTAGCATATCATGTGCAAAATTCAGCCTCGTACCTGAATTACGTAGGAATGAGGGTCTTTCCCCGTTTTTGACTTTAAAAAACGGCTTTTCACACACCTTTCCTCTTCAAATTAAGTTTGGAGGTTGAAATTTGACATGTTAATTCTGCACAGGCCCTAGATTTGAATTTTTGGAAGTTTTGTGTTTTCAGTCCCACCGTCCTCCTCATAGCTCAGAAAATGAACTACAAATTGAGCTAGCAGATCGAAATTTAGTATGAAGATTTAGTACCAATCTTACCTATGCCATTGGAGGGCTTCAATTTTTCAGTCTCATTGCATTCACTCGCAGCCTCAATAATCTGGTAGTATTTCAAGTTTTCTTCATTTTTCAGCATGATTCTTTCCCATATTGAGTAAGGAGGTTGAAATTATGAAGGTAAATATATACTTGGGTCCTAGATGTGCTTGGTGAGGGGGGAGGGGGGGAAATTTTCAACCCCGTTGCGATCCCTCGCAACCAAAAATGTAGTTTTTTGCTCGGTTTTTGCTCAGCTCGATACTGACCAGATTCGATCAAATTTGAGAAATAGACTTCGATTAGCGTGCCATTTGATATTCCGGAGTGAGGATGACCTGAGGTCAAAATTCAGTTGTGCCCAAACTAAAAACGCAAAAATGGTTCCTTCTTAAGTCAATGGATACAGCATTCAAAGTTGTATAATACATGAAAAAATATTTTGTTCAATTGCGTAATAAAATTCATGAGAACATTGGAAGGATGGGTAAGTGGGGGGGGGGGTGAAACTCGCGAGAAATGTTGACTATAAATACCAGCCAATAGAAAATGGGAATATTTCGTGAAATATTTAAAAATTAGCTTTTCCTAGATCACTTAAAAGATCATTAAATCTGTTTTATTGTCTCCTTTTGCTTAAAAATGCCATCATACTTGTATACAATGGTTTTTGATGGGCCTTTCAGGGACACCAACTTGTAACTAAATTTCAATTCGAAGAAATTCAAATTTAAGGACGTTGGACATGTGTATTTGTAATGTACGAGGAAGGAAGTATGCACACATAAAATCGACAGGTACCCGAACCAAACGGCATTAACTGAAATATTCGCGAAAAATATCCATCAGAGAAAAATCGATAGCACTGATTGCCTGTGCAGACACATTCCATCGCGCGCTGTACTCGTACATATAAAAATAATAAGCGCTAGGAGATTTACGATGTAAAATTTCATCGCAAAAGGTATAGTCTTGCGGTAATTTTCAATTATACCCCATGGTACGAGCATGAGGGTAAAGTATATACTACGTACCATGCCCATCTACCACTCGCTTCCCGTTACATCCATCTTTCTGTTTCGTTCATCAGTCTCCGCCCGGTTCTCGCAATATAGCGGAATAAATTGCGAAATTTTAATTTGGCGTACCGACGATTTTGATAGAGCGCGATAACCTGTCGACGACGCGACGTAACACGGCACGGCCCCACGAACGGTAAGGTACGGTACGGTACGGTAAAGGTACGGTACGTACTCGTAACGTTCGTTAATATGTTACGAATCTTAATCGAGCTTTAATAATTGGAGTAATGGTGAGAAGGGGAGCGGTATTACACGTAGCCATATATACACACGACGCGACGATCAAGTACAGCTCAGCATCGTGCTTTTCGAGGCTGGGCTTGGTTCGCAGCAATGCTCGCTAGCTCAACTCTCGCTAATCCTTATTAAAAATAAATCCGATTAGTTCACGCAATTGGCGAACATCAACTAGTATATATAACCTTATTGGTACAAAAGCGACGACGCGAAAATTTAATTAAAATCCGTACCCGAAATTGAGCGTCGAAAAAGTATTTTTTTTCCACAAGTCTCCCCCCTTCTCCTCTTCCAACATAACCCCAGCGCAGTGAAAACCGATGTTAAGTTGTTGTAAATCGAAAATCTCAGAGTCAGCATCTTCCAGCAATGTTTTATCAAATGATAGGCATCGGCTAAAAGGTTTGCAAGGTTTTTTAATTTCAAGCGATCCTCACCTTACCTCCTTCGCCCCGTGGTACATTGAAAATATCAGATGAACTCTCACTAACTTGGAAAGATCGAAAGTCAGCAGCGATGGAAGCCGTAGTGCACACAGAAGGAGAGAAAAATGCAAAAATGCATTCTAAGAATAATAAAAATGCTTCTAACATGTTGTGTCAGCTCGAAATATCATTTTCACCATTTTTACGCACAATCAAAATGTCGCCTCTATCATTTATTCGCGAGAAAAAAGGGTTTTGTGGTTCATAAGGAATTAGCTCAACGATGAAGAATTTAGTATTAAAAGCAACTGCGCTCGGCGATAATTTTTCTTAATCAATGGTTGGGGTAGGGGTTAATATTTTGGGGAATAGTTTAAACCTGCTAAAGAGGCAGATCTAGAACTCCTACTAAAGCTACTAGTCCGTTATCAACTACCTAGTCCAATTTGGAGGGAAGATATTCGTTGGTCATGCTTGTAAAACGGTCAAAGTCATTCGAAAAATCATTTTTTATCTACCGAAAAGTCAAAATTGCCAGAAAGCATATATAGAACCAATTATTAAATTTACTTTTCAAATTCTAACTCCTTGGCTAAATTGGCAAAGGATGTATTCGAGTAACGGTCTTTTTTCAAGACCATGAAAGGGAGAAAACCTTTACATCAACGTCAAAAGATGTTTCATAGCATATTTTACAGTTGACCAGTCATCAGTTGATCATCAACAGTTGACCCATAAATATTTGACCATCAAAAGTTGATCAATCAGCATTTGACCACGAATGATTGACCATCAAAATCTGGACAGTCAAAATCAAGATAATTCAGATTTTGATGGCCTTCATATTGATGGTCAACTGTTCTGGGCCGTTGACATCTGGATCATCAACAGTTGGTTCATGTTCGACAAAAAAAAAAAAAAAAAAATGCTAAGCAATTTTCAAAATT